>PVIR01034835.1:0-16921 GCA_004026965.1 Petromus typicus | reverse complement strand
CTTTTTTATCTCATACCCGCAATCCAGGACATTTCACCGCAAGTACAAACTATACCCATTAAAAAGCAACTACTCCATACTCCCTGGTAACCTGCTCTATTTTCTGCCTCTGTGAACTTAAAGCAAGTTTTTCTAAAACATAAGAACAGTTAGATGACTGGCGAGGCCGGCCACGCCACAATACCTAAGCCTGTTGGTGAGATCAGGGAGATCGGGGGAACTTGTCGGTGGGATCCCAGCACCTCAGTAATCAAAATACTTTGTCTGTTTATCAGACCACGCACAATATTTACTTTTTATTTTTTTGTGGTACCAGGGATCGAACTTAGGACTTGCACTTCAGGTGCAGTGCCACTGAGCTACATCCCCAGGCCCCAGAATATACTTGCTGATATGTTTAGTAAATTCAGTCAACCTCTGTATCTGAGAGTTTTTCCTCTGTGGATTCAACCAACTGGATCAAAACATTTTAAAAAGTTGTTTCACTCTATACTGAGTATGTATGCAACGTCTGATCATTATTTCCTAAGAAAGTATGGGAAAACTACTTGCATGGCATCAACACTGTTAGATGTACGCCAGCCAGAGGCAGCTTAAATTTTGAGGATGTACACTGACCAAATGCAAATACTACAGCATTTTATACACAGGGTGGGTGTCCAGAGTTTGGGGTCCGCAGCGCCCCGGGCCAGTCCGTCACTGGAGGAACAACCAAGGGCCAACTACACTGTCGCAGGACAGTGACTGTCCGAGGCTACCCGGCAGGCACCGTCGTGGCATTGCGCTGAGTGAGGTGGGCCTGCGCTCTGCCCTCGCTACTTGCCATCACCCAAACTCTACAAAACTTCCAAAATTGGCAGTTTTGGTAACAATGGCATTTGTTCAAAAATGTAATAGCATCAGATCAAAAGTCTTTTTTAAAATTTTTTGAGACAGGGTCTTGCTTTATAGTTGGGACTGGCTCTGAGCTCACTATGTAGCTCAGACTGGCCTCCAACTCACAGCAATCCTCCTGCCTCTGCTTCCTGAGTGCTGGGATTACAGGCATGAGCCACCATGCCAGGATCAAAGGTGTTACTTTTGACCAGTGCTTTAGGAAATCATAAAAGAATAGTTCTTAATAGATAATTATAGGCTCTCAACTGATGATAAATATTATATCCTTATGTTGACCTGCTCGATCTTTCATTTATTCAGTATCTCATAAAAGGCTACACAATACAGAAATTAGTCACAGAAAATTGAATTTTAGGATTTTTTATATTTCAATTTTTCTGTATGAAATGGAATGTCCAAAACAGGTGAATTCATAGAGGCAGAAAGTAATTCAGTGGTTATGAAGAGTAGGAAAAGGGGTGGGATGACTGCTAATGAGACCAGGGTTTCTTTTTGGAGTGCTGAAAATATTTTAGATAGGAGGAATGCATGCACAACCTGGTGAATATAGAAAAAACCATGGAATTTTATACATTAAAATGATTTCTGGGGGCACCTAAATCAAGCCCATTTAAACTGTTGGTATTCAGTAAAACTGGGTACGGGGGTCATGTCCCGGCTGTAGCTAGCAGTGACCTTCCCACAGACACTCAGGTCAGGTCAGGCCGGGCTGCGCTGGCTGAGCACGCGCACTCCAGAGCCCTCTGTGAACTCAGGTCTGGGCTGGCAAGTCCCTGCGCGGGGCAGGCACGGGAAACCGAGGTGTTCAGACCAGAGTGTCCCTCAGTCTGGGCGGGGCCCCGGCGTGTCCTTCGTCACACCTGCACACAGCAACTAACGCACGACAGACAGGAGGACCCGGGCGTCCCTGTGACGAGTGCCCGTCCTCGTATTCTCCGAGTGTCTGCAGTCACCGCAGCAGGTGCTCCCGGAGACGCGGCACCGATCTGGACAGCACATGCGAAATTAGAAATGGAAAGCCACAGACTCTCCCCACGGAGCACAACCAGAGAAACTTCATCTAAAAACGGAAGAGGAAAGGCTTCCTCTTCCTCCACCCACTCACTTAGCTTCTGTGGTCACTCGTTAATGCCCGGGCGCCAGCCACCCGATACAGCCACTGGCCCCCAGGTGGGGACTGTCACGCACGGAGTGGCTAAGCTGAGGGGCTGGAAGAGACTGCCCACCGTGGAGAAAAAGTAAAAGGTACAGGGACTCGAAACAAAAGCAACAGACTAATCAAGAACTCAAAGATGCACACGATTATTTTATTTGTTAAATTGCAACAGTCAAAAGATCAATTTACAGAAGATAAACCACACACGCATTTTTGAAAAGTTCTTATTTAAATCTCAGGCCCCCTCTAGTGTCTGAAAAGTTACGGGCATCACACAGTGCAAATAAAGGTTGTATGGGTAGAGGGCTTCTGAATGAGAAAGCTTGTGTTCCATTTGTGCGGTACAAAAAATCGATGAGAGGAAATAACATAATTAATACGTATTTCAAATTCCTGCTATGATTAACTGATTCATTAATCCTTCAGTAACTATTTTCTGTTATTTACTGTGCGTTTTCTAGGAGGATTAATACTTTGTTAATAAAATATATAATGTAAATAGGGACTTTAACTTCTCAAACAAGATGTACTTTGTTGAAAATAACAACATTAATTTAATGTTCCTAAGTAACCTATCCTGCTTTATTGAAGTCACTGATAATTAGTATGTACTTGCAGAAGTATATACTTATATTTGAGCATCAGATTTTTAATCTGTATATATCTTAAAACACGCCAATTTGTGAAATTGCTAATAAACATTTTCAGGAGTGTGTAAAGAGGGGTATACGTGGGAAGGGCTGCTCTGAGGACAAGCGTGGGCTCTGAGGAATACGATGCAGAGAGCGCCACAAGCTGCACTGACCCCGCAATGCGGAGCCCCGAGGACTTAACCTCATGTACTTCTGAAAAAGGCTGATTAAAACTGGAGTAAAAAAAGACTTGTTTCAGCCTTTTTTTCTCACCTAAATCCTTGGTGTCAGTTTCCATATGGTCTTACAAAAGCGCTTTACGGCTAATTTTTCTATGGAAAATAAAAGCAAATCACTAATTTTAACAAAAAGACAATTTGGTCTTAAGCAGGAAGCTGATGAAAAACAGCAGTATTAAGGAGTTCATGCTTTAGAAATCAAGACTGTGATACAAACTGCAAATTCAATAGTTCTTAGAACAAATTTAATATGTATTAACTTTAAACAAATGATTAATTTGTCCCTCAATGTGTCACAGGGCTTCTGTGCATTGATACTACTGTTCTCAAATTGTCAAATGCAAATCATTACAAATTAAGGGGGAAAAGTCATCGCACGTGAGTTAAATAAACCTGCTACATGTAAAAATGGTGTCAACTTTTAAGACATTTACACTCGAAAGGCATAAGACTATATAATTAAAGTGCAACATACACTCTTTTGGCTCAATATGAAAAAATCTAACTGGAAATTACTGCAATCATTTCTCCTAGGCTGAACTTAGTGAAAAGCTGTTTTGAAAAGTCAGCCATCAGATTATCAACTGAAACACTGAAATTTTAAAATAAGTGTATAAAATGTAATTATGAATAATTAGTAGGAGAGGTAGCATAAAGTAAAATCAAATAAATACTATACAGTAACATACAAAATTCTGCTTATAAAAATTGAAAGTAGCATTTAAAGCACTCATTTTCACTTCTGAGTTTTATTATAAAATTAAAATTTAAACATGAAGTCTCTGTAAAGATTTTCCAACTATTATGAATTACTGGCACTGTTTTTAGCCAAAACCTCTCTGATCTGCCGGTCGAGCTCACTTATTATCCGATCTTCGTGACTGTACACGCCCGTCCTCATCAGCGTGTCCCTCTCCTCTATCAGGCGAGTCAGGCAGTCGTCCAGGGCCTCCTCCAGGGCGGGGCCGCGCGGGCCGGGCGGGCCGGGCGGGCCGGCGCTCTCTCGGGGCTCCGGGGACTGTGTCTGCCCCTGCTGCCTTAACCTGGAAAGCCAAGAGCAAATGCCACTCGAGCGCACGCCGCCACTGCCGTTGTTTCTCCTAACAGCACTATTATAAAACACAATGATGCAATATCAAAGCCAGTTTTAGTAATATTTTCACAAGGACACAAAAACTAATGGCGTGGACAGTCAGGAGTCAACATATTTAAAAAGGCAATTTAGAAAACAGGAGTTGTGCTAATTACAAAATACACCAAAACTACAGAAATTTGGGGGCAGTACAATGAAAATAAAAATTACCTGTGTTCTTATCGTCCAAGGATAAACCAAACGAGTGTCATTTTTCTGTATATCTTTTTAATTAAACACATGTACTTTATATGTATATTTTTCTAAAAAATTAATATTTATGCAATGCATGTACATACTACTGCTTCTACTTATTTTTATTCTCCTCCATATTATCATTCTTATATATGGCCTCATGTTGTATTATCACTTAGTCATCTTCTATTACATCCTTGCAGTTGCAATGAAACCTTTGCTACCTGAGCATGAAGCTGAAGAGCATCTGGAGACACTACCCAGAACTGAAAGGCAGCGCACACTGCTGTGTAGCCTCACACCTCCAGGACCTGCAGGGTGAGGAGTGGTGCAGCGGGCACACGCGGGCACACGCGGCTCAGTCAGCGTCCACCTCCAGACCCGCTACTCATGACCTCATCTGCAGAGACCGCAGAGCTGCTGCTCCGGGAGCTGGGCAGTCCCTGCAGGTTACTGTCGGCCCTCAGCCTGCACACCTAGGAGCTGCGGTAACAGGTTTTAATGAGGAAGTACAACTGAGATTAACTCTACATTTGTCTCGTAACTGGCTACAGAAAGCTTTAATTTGCACTTACTCCTAAATTCGGTCTTGAGAAGATGAAGCAGCTGAGCCTAAAGCTCTGCTATGAGAGACTTCCAGAGCACGCCAAGGGGAAGGGAGCCCACTCGGAGCGAGGGCCCTGAGAATGCGGGCCTGCTGGCAGCAACGCTGAAACACGAAACCCTAGAATTTCTCCCGAAAGTAAAGGGCACGCAAGAATGCAGCCCAAGAAAGACACACTATTCTCGGAAGGAAGGCCTAACTAGCGAGGGACACTGCGTCCTGAGACACAGGAGGCACTGCCCAAACTTTCCTTTGGAATCTGAGCAGGCGTGAAGAGGGCTTCAGGGCAGATTTCCCTTCTTTCTTTCTCTTTCCGTGGCGGGGCCGGCGACCACAGGAAAAGCCTGGCGCATACCAGGTGAACGCTCTGCTACTGAGACAGAAGCTCCAGCCCAAATGCAGACTTCCGAAGAGCTCTCTCCTCTCCCCTGACCGTTACAGTCACTCTGGAAGAGGCCGTGTACGCATGCCACACAAGGCCTTAACGGATATCAGAAACTTTACCACTGCCCTTGCTGGATCATGTTTATTCAAGGAGTTTTCTCAAAACTGACAGTCTATCCCGAGCCTGATATTTAATAAAAGGCAAATCATCAGTCATGATTCCACAAGAGTCTGGAACCTAGAGCTGAAAAAGTCCTTCATATTATCAAAGGAAACTGCGACAACATTCATGATAAATGTCATGTCTGGATTCCATTCACACACTTCCTAACCCCTAGGAATCTTGTTTTGTAGAACTGTTGGGATAGAAAGTTTCTTCTCATATTAAGCTCACTCTCCTCTTTATGTTTTTTTCCTTCGTGCCTGAAGAGGCAAGCCCACTTACGTTTTTTTAATAATACGGAGACCTCTAGATGTTTGCAGATAGCCACCTACTGCTTTCCTCGAGAGTTCTCTTCTTCAGGGTCAGTATGCCTCACTCTCCCAGACAGCTAGAGGACATGACAGACAGCCTCTCCCTGTCCTGGGGACACTGCACTGGAAGACCTCAAGGGAGCTGCTCTCGCTAAAGACTGTTACGTGTGGTAAGAATACTTCAGAGATGACTTCGGCAGCACTGGACATCGAGTACTATTCTATTACTGCCCTTAGCTGTACCGATTCTCTGGCAGTCAACACATAGTGTTACTAGTGACCACTTAAAACCTAGGCCTCCACATACACTCTTTTATCATGTCTTGCCTATCATTTATGTAATTTGTCTTGTAAGACTACTGTTGTTCGTGTTTATATTGTTAGCTTCAGTTCTCCAAATCCTAAGTTATAAAGACACCAATCAAACCACAGATTTGATGGTTTAAAATGCTTTCTTCACATACGCCACCGAACACTTTCTGGTTTTAATGCCGTACATGAGAGCAAAATATGGACGGCAAGAACCACGTCATGCTCATGAACGTGTAACCTTATCCAAGTCTGCACTATTAGAGACACAGAAGAAATATCTGTTGTAAAATCTATACCAAAGAGCACACTTATTTTTTTTTGCCACGAATGTAGTTAAGTTTAACTGGCTCTTCTGTTTCTATACATAGTGTTAATACTTTAACATTTATTTCTGTGCATAAATTTCAAATTACTATGAATTAGATGGAATTTTCATTAAAGGAAAAAATATTTTAAATTTAGCTACATTAACACCTAAGACAACAGCTCATTTATTACACTTGCTGTGTGTCAGTTGTTCTAAGTGCCTCATATGCCTGCTTCACCTTTTTAGTCCTTAACGCAATTACCTGAGGGCGCTCCCTGCACTACAGACAAGGACAGCGACAAGACTTCAGCACCCTTCTTCAGGGTTACACGGCAAGACATCACAGCCAGAGTTTAACCCGAGTCTAGAAACTGTCCTTTTAACCACAGTGTCACACTGGGCTTCTCTGCAGCGTCACTTCCATCTTACTCACAACTTAAACTGTACTCTGTGCTGGAAATCACTGAGCAGATTCTCAAAGCGCAGGACTCCTCCTTACCCAGTCTCTGCTAGCCATCATCAATTATAGTTCAGAAATAGTAAATAAAGACTCTGGGAATAAGTCACCTTGCGTTTTGAACTGCACAGTAACTGGAGTGGCACCAGGCTGTCTAGTCCATCTTGCCTAGGACGGGAATCATCGGTCTGTCCAGCTGGAATAGCCACCTCACCTCAGTCTCACCTTGGGACGGAGCCCGTGCCCCAGTGACCCTTACACCGAGGGCCGACTCTCACACAACCTGCTTTATCTTTACCAGCAGACGTCGTGTCATCTCACTGCACTGCGAGAAGGGTGAGTACAGTACAATAAGCTATTTTGTCAGAGAAACAATATCCATATAACTTCTATTATGTACACTATTATAACTGCTGCTTTATTACTAGTTACTATGAATCTCTTCCTCTGCCTGCTTTACACATAAAATCACGTGGGAGTCAGTGGTGTCTGCCGCTCCAGGCGTCCACGGGAGAGTCTTGGAGTATATTCCTCGAGGATGAAGTGTGTGTGCCACAGAACCTTTTATGGGAATTTTTTGTCTTAGCTTTATCAAGGGACCAGTATGTTCTTGTTAGACCACAGCAGACTGTTGGTTTAGATGCCAAATAGTACCACAGACGGGGCAGCGTAAAAACCAGAAATTTACTTTCTCATACTTCTGTACTTTAAAAGTCCAAGACCAAGGTGCAAGCACAGTTGCTCTCCACAGCGCCTTCCAGCCCTGCCTCACTCGGAAGGGGAGGGGACCGGATGTGCCCTCCACGGTCCCTTCCCTCGCGCAGTCCACCCAGATCCTCCGGTGGCCGCCCCTACAGTCCCCGTCACGGCAGGGCTCCGGCTCCGACGTGAACTCGAGAGCACACAAGCCGGCTCACACACAGGCAGAGTCGAGGGAAGTATCCGAGCGCTCTATTTATGAAAATTGCTTTTCAATCCCAGAAATCTGACACTTTAGATGCTCTTCTATTTTATTTAGAAGCATATTTGTTTTCAGCACATAGATTTGATACGTTTCATTAGATTTATAAATAAACTCTTGTTTGTGCAGCTGTAAATATTACTATATCTCATTTTAGTTTCTGTGTTCACATCGAGGAATACAACTAATTTTATATGTTTTTTAAAAAATCTAGCCTTGGCTATTAATCTCAGAAAAGTGCCAATCACTGTGAACTTATAATAGGGAAATAATCTGTTCACAATCTATTTTTTCATAACAAAGACAAAATTTTACACATAAGGAAAATGCAATCACTATATTAAATTAGTTCAGGACTGAAACCGTACTTGGAAGGGACATGAATAAACACAGCGCGAAAAGTCAGCTCTTAAGCGTCAGGCTTCTGGGCACAGTGCTCGCTGGTTTTGCTCTCTTCTACTTAGCCAGTGTGTATTTGACGGCTAGGACGCCGTACGCCTGGGAGATGTCTCAGATGGCTGACTCACACCGTGACCCTACCTGCCAAAACTTTGCTCTCGTCGATGGCACCGAACCAAAAAGTACTACGTGCTTAGGACTATTTTGGTGGCTTAAGATACAATTTGTGGTTATACATTTTGTAGATCATATCGAATGGAACTTGCTAATGTATTAGAACACTTTACATACGTGCACTTTACCCGACCGATCTCAGGGGGGACCTTCGCTGGAGCAGGCGGCCCAGACAACAGGCTCTGTTGTGACAGCTTGTGTTCTGTAGGAGGAAGGAGCGACCTTCTCACTAGGGTACCTGTTCAGTGCGTTCCGTATCTCCAGCAGCTCCTGCTGCTCGGTCCTGACTGTGCCCTTCTCCTCAGCAGCGAGGTAACGCAGCCGCATCTGCTCCAGCTCCTCCTGCTGCTTTTTAAGACGAGCCATTTGACTTTCTTGTTCCCTCTCGAAAGAAAGAAGCCAGACACCTCACATCAGGGATATATATATATTTCATAGACTTTTCATGACTTATGATTATAATCCGATTTGACAATATCCATGAAACAGCCACGCACTGCCAACTCTATAAATCACATCGACTCTAGAGAAGCCCAGGTTTTTATCTGTCTCTTTGCTATCACAGTCATTTATGGCCCAATTAATGACTGAGGCCAGCTGAATGTCACAGGACAACAGAACTGAAGGGAAGAAAATGACCGCTGTCAACCCAATGAACGGCCGTAGGGACAGTGCAAAGAGCAACAGATAAGAGACGGTTCACTTTACAAAGATGCATCTACAAAAATGTAATAGCTGGCCCTCATCACCTATTCCAAATCATCACAATTAATATGGTTTTTATTCTTTTCTCCAGGCTCATCCAAAAATCTATGCACACATGCCTTTTATTTTACTATATATTGATATTTTGGGTATCTCAGATGAGAGAAACCTATGATATTTAAGTTCATGAATCTGACTTATTTCAGTCAGCATTATGGTCTCACAGTGCAACTGTTTTTATCCTTCTTTATGGCACAGAGGTACTCTATGGTGCATAATTACCACAGTCATCTGTTCATGAAAATATGGACCACTTCCAAGCTTTAGTGATAATGAATTATACTGTCATAAACACAGGTATGCATATGTCACGGTAGTGTATCTTTAACATTTTGGGAAGTTACCTAGGAAGGGAATAGCTTGGTCAAATGGAGAGAAATTCAACTTTTAGATATCTACAGTTAAGAAAGTCTTACATGTATAAGAAATATTTTGTATTGTTTCACTAATAAGAAAATATGGGAAAAAATCCACTGCAGATGTCTAAAGGGGGTATATGCACAGAAGATGATTCTATATATAATGCTGCTTAATTAATATTTTTAATATCTTAAAATGCAAAATAACAATAAACACTAAATTCAGGACAGTGGTTACCTCTGGAATGGAAGACGAGACAGTTGACAAAGTTACATGGAAAGCTTGTGAAGCTGTTTCTTAAAGTAGAAGGCCGTTAAGGAGGGCATAAGAATCTAGTCTTTGAACTGTATTTCACTTAGGAAGTAATTATTTTCTTTAAAAGGAAAAATATATCTGGACAAAATGTATTAAATTATTATCGCTGGCCGAGGAGGGTACAAGTAGTAGTGATTTTTATTTTTTATGTTATATAGTATTGCAAACTTTGTTCTTTCTTAAGACAGTAAAAGTCTGCTTGCTAGAAGGAAGAAAAACTCTTTAGTTTGCTTTATAAGACTTTAGTAAAACTTGAAACATTTTTCTTCTAAAATGTACCAGAAAATCCACTAGATATTTAATAGTTATAATTAAATCTGCACTATTACAGACACACACAGACACACGCACACGAGAGGTCAGAGAAAGGCGCCCTGTCCGTGGCCAGGTGCTCTCGGTTACCGGCTCCTCAATCAAGTGACTATAATCTTTATTTTGCCATGGCGGCCTATAAATCCAGAGAGGAGATGTAAACATACACACACTAGACTAAACAGAGGCTAAAAAGTGGCCACCAGTTACTCTCCCACTCACACATACCATGTAAGCCTGTGGGAAAAAACTTCGAGCTAAACTAGGGAACTCAAGTAAAGTTTTCTGAAAATAACCCAGAGCTGACAAGCCGGTAGGAGGGCCTGGATGGTTTCAAGACACAGTTTTTAACCGAGACTTGGACCTCCAACTGTTTTCTTAAACAAAGATTTACATCCCATCCTTGGCTAAATTACTTGTAAATTAATCAAATTAATTACTCTGAGTGGATAAGCAGGAGGCTGGACAAGATAGTGCTGATGTCAGCTGATGAAGCCTGTGTTGTTTTAACTAAATACATGAGCTTAGTTTTAAACAGATCTACTGTGCACAAATATGGTCAAGGACCCGCGTCCTGCCCACAGTCTCAGCTCTGCTTTCTGTCTTGGGAACAAACATACCTAGTTTTATATCTGACATAAAAATGTTACATTTTCTACAACAAATACATATTTTTGAACAGTGGTTCAGTTACTTAAAATGGAGGTATGCTCTGCTTGCACATCTGTATTCTAAAGGCTTTTAGGTGACTACACATCAATATGCTATTTTGGTCATGAGGACTAATACAGACCATCTTACCTCAAGTATCTGCAGATTAACTTAAGGACTTTAGTTTTAAATATTTCTACAGTACTTTTTCACAAAGAGAAAACAGTAAACAAAGCTACCCCCTCAATGTCTAAGCAGCAGAACTTCTAACCATGTCCCCAGATACCACCCTGAGAAGGTAAGGCTGTCACTTCCCTGCTTCCAGATGAGGACTCCTACGTTACCCCTATGGACACTTTACAGCTGCTGCCCTCGCTGCTACGGAACACAAACTTTACAGAGCTTACAGCTTTCCTGGTTCTGAATCAGAAAGAGGGTTTTTTCCCTAAATAATTAGGTTATGATATGTTAATTCACAAACTGACTATCGAAGGTCACCTTTGAGTAATGGAAATGTGTCCAAACACTCTTTTGGCAATGAGCATGGAGCATTAGATCTTATTTCCAAGCCTTACCAGCTGGATTTTGTCATTAACGTTTATGAACAATCTCAGATATGGCTTTCACCATCTAATCCGTACTACAGAATGTTTTGGATGGCCCTCCAGAGGGTTCTGATGTGATAAATTACTGGCAAAGATTATCGCCCCGTGGCTATTCACCAGAGGCAACATCAAATTAACATGGTCCTAATCCAACTTAAACAAGAGGCGAACAAACAGTCCTCTGAACAAAACCAGACCGGCAATTCCAATTTCATGTTCAAACACAACGTGTTTTTAATAAAAAGTTGTGGGGAAAGTTTTAAAAGTGATTATCACACATAAGAAATGTGCCAATTTGATCTAGTTTTAATTTTAATCTCCTGAAAACAGTGGCAAAGCAAACTTCAAATGGCAATCTCAAGATTTATTACTTTCTTCTCCCTTTGTTGCACTCCGGTGGGGTCTGCAGGCCATCACCGATTCTTACTGACTTCAGAACTTGTTTATAGTGTTTCCTACAGCAGAAAGTTTGGGCTAAGAAAGGAAACTGGTCCACAGTGAGGAGTAATGAACAATAGTGCCCTCAAAGGCTGAGACTGACTGCCATTTCTTTCTTGGAGTGTTAAATTTTGGAGAAGCACTACTTTACTGTTTTATTTCCCTAATAAATGCAACTCCAGAGAAGGAGGGCATCTGAACTTTCACGACATCGCTTACTCAGAACACACAACTACAATTATTTTATCAATGGCTTTAGGGCTAGAGGATAAAAAATATGTAGAAGGCAAAGATTATCGCCCCGTGGCTATTCACCAGAGGCAACATCAAATTACTGTACACAGTAAATGATTAAATGGGAAGACTGCATAGGTAGGAGAACGTATGAAGGTGCTTGCCAGGAAGTCCTCGGATGAGAGCCTGCCATACTGAGTCGCCCTTTTCTTTTTTCTTTCAGTTTTTTGAGACACAGTCTCGCTTTGTAGTTCAGGCTGGTCCTGAACTCAGCTCCAAACACAGCAATCCTCCTGCCTCTGCCTCCCGAATGCCGGGATTACAGGCGCGAGCCACCACGCCTGGCACTTGGTGTGTGGTCCTGGTTGCTGCTGGGTGTGGGTCTCCATCCACGCCCTACGTGGCTGTGTGTGGTTACCGGGAGGGGACCCAACCCTGGGCCCTTGAGCTCACAAGGCAGGCGCTGGAACCCTGAGTCTCCTTTTTAAATAGACTTCCTCATGTCCCTGGGTTATACTAACCAACACTCTTCAAACTTCACATATAGTTTCACAGTGGTGAAAAATTTAAAAAGAATCTACAATATACAACATATGAGCATGATATACCATTTAAAGTAAAAAGAAATATTAATGATAATGAAACTTTCAATAGTTATTGATTACCCCTTTCCCCCTCCCAAAACACTTTATTCAGCAGCTAGCACCTTTCTATCCTTTCAGCCAATCTTGTCAATGCCTTACGACTAATTGCCACTGTATTAGTTTGCTACTCAGTTTCGATAGACTTTCTCCATCCACTTTCTATTTTGAAACTTGAAAGGATTTCCAATCTCATATTTTAATTTGAAACACTTAATCTTTGTGATATTCGCTTTTAGCTTGGAGTGGTAACTGAACTCGAAGCTCAGCGGAGACAAGCGTCCGTACTGTCAGCTGCTGTGCACGGCCCGGGTGGCTCTCGGAAGCACTTGCTGAGTGAGTAAATGAACACGAAAGAAGGACCCGCTGCGGTGCTTCAGACTCAGCACACTCACAAGCTTCATACTCAGACTGCAGAAGCTGCACCTGCACATCTGCACACTTAGTCCTCACTTTATTCTTTATACCACTTCTAGAAAACATCTGTCAAAACCACCATTTAAACAGCTACTCAGTGATAAAGCCTCTAGTATTTGTTCTATGTCAATACCATAGGCTACCACCTAATAACCTCCTTGTGGAGTAAGAGCAGGAGTACTGCAGAACAGAGTAGCATCTCTTTCTAGCAACAGCAATCATGCTACCCAACACTACATTAAATAATTTACAGACCGCTCATTTAACTTGAGAACAGTGTGTGAAGAAAAAAATTCTCACTGTACAAGAAAGAAGGCTAATCAGAGAAAATCAATTCCAAAGTCACACTGACAGTAAGAGGCAGAGCCAAGACTCAACCCAGCTCTTTGGCCGCAGGGACCATGTCGCAGTTGTAGCTGCAACCTCTGCTATCCGGACAACGTGTGTCCTGTTACTTTACCTGCTTATTCTCATCACATTATTTCCACCAGGATTTCTCTAATTATACTAAATGTAACCTAAATATCTTGGCATCAGGACATACGTATTAAGTCTTTTTCTCCTTAAAGTCATATCTATTCTCACTATCAGAGCGGGCCTCACAGTCAAAGCCATTTCCTTTGACAGGATATACTTTTGCTGAATACTCTTGCCAGAAACACTCATCTTCCATCCCTTATTTTCTTCCACTGGAAAATATTTCATCCCATGATTTCTGTGCACTCCAACCGACATGTTATGGAAGGGTCTGAGTCTGCGCCCGGTCACATGACTTCAGTTCTACAGTCGTCACTTAGTACCTGTGTGACATAAGTTACCTGCAGGTCAACTTTTCATTTACAAAAGAGGGGTAATATTACCGGTACATAAGGACATCAGGCTTAAAGGCTGATTTGTACAGGGCCCTCAAGCCCTCAATGGAGCTCACCTCCGCATCACACCGTTAGCTTTCTCTAGTTACTATCTCTTTCACTAGCTTCCCTCCCTCCTCAAATGTAAGAACTCCGTGTTTTCTCTGACACAGCTTCAACTACTGCATCCTCTCTGCAAGGACCCTGTCTCTCCTGTGGGCTTGATGCTCCCGACACAGAAGTGTATTTCTTACTGCTTGTGGAATTTAGCAAAAATTAGCATGTCCAAAACGGCAAGCCCTATCTCCTGCCCTCACCTCTGTTAGCTTCTCTGTACTAACTGTATTCCCAGTGTGGAAACTCTCTTTCCAGGTACTAGGGCTTGAGCCTTTGGTGTCGTCTTTGACAAGAACCTCCTAGGGGCATTCCTTCATTTCCACTGTAACCCGAAATGCTATCTGAAATGGGCCCTTCACTGCTTTACAAAAACAGGCTGATTCCGACGTCGTGGCCTGCTACGATCATTCTGTATACTTTATTTCCCCATGACGCTCCCAAGTCTCAACACGCCTCTGTTTAACTCCTGTCCACTCATCTCCAGAGTCCCATCCCACACATGCTCATCTGTGACACCTTTCCTAAGTCCTGTTAAACAGATGCACCTTTCCTTCCTGATTGTGTGCGGCCATTTGCAGGGCTTTTACTATGAAGTAGTAAATTTTATATTTACAGCAGTTTCTTATTACTAAATCCAAGCTCTTTAAGAAATAAGGCCCAGTCCTCTCTTACATCTGTATACTAGGACATCTGCCTTGAATACAGGCCCTTGGCACTAAAGGTAATGTCCATCCTCAGTCTGTCAGCATTAAAAGGGCGTGCTGAACATCTCTATGCTGGTGATCTAAACGCTCCAAAGTCTGATACACGAAGCAGCAACATGATGCTTTAAGGAGGAAATTTCATACATGAGCTCATGACAAGCGATGGTCAGCACACGACACAATATATTGCAAATAATTATATCCAGGTTGTCCATATAATGTGTATATGAAATACAGATGAGTTGTGTGTTTATACTTTAGTGTATTCCCAAGACATCTTATTATGTATATGAAAATATTCCCAAATCTGAAAAATCCTGAAACCAAAACACTTCTGGTGAAGAGTATACAACCTGAATATTCTATTTACAATTTGTATGTTCTGAATCTCCATATTATTATTTTGTATTTGTTAGCCACCTATCTCCATTTATAATACAATCTCAACAAATCTATAAGCTATGTTAGGATAAACTGTCCACTACTTAATTTTCACGTGGTCTGGTACACTCTAAATATGAGTATAATACCACAAACATATTTAACAGAATATGATGGTTATAAAGTTATATTAGGAAATAACAAACCTGAAGGACACTACATTAAAAATAAGCCAACATATTACTCAAAAGCAAATTTAGAATAAACTGCTATTGATTCTTAAAAGTTTTAAGTCATATAAGCTGATTCAAAATAAAAATTCTGCTCATATTTTCTTTGATTTTAATCACTGGAAAAAATTACGTCAAAAATATTTAACATTATTAGCTGTCTAACAGTAGGCAGGAAAAAAGTCAAATTCAGGAAACTACTATTAAAGATTTTAAACTTAAAAATTTTCTAATTAAATTACACTATTCCTGGGAATAATATTTAAAATATTTTTATAGGAAATATTCAGTTTTAATTATCTTTAAATTGTAACCTTCTCCTTTCACCTCAAATAGATCTAATGGAAAAATTAATATTAAAGAGGCAAAAAATGGCTGTTTATAAGTGAAAGCAAAATTAATTACTCTCAATTTTTTCTGGAAAGAAGAACATCTGGAAATTAAAGACAAAAAGGTCCAGAAGTTGGAGTTTTTAACTGTGAAAAAGCAGCATCCTGCATAAAATGCATTTTTTTTCAAATACCACTAAAGATTCAGAGGCAGACCTCTGAGCATAAAAGATGTTGCCAACATTCAAACTTGCAAAGAAACAAGGGAAAAAGACATAAAAGAAGCGACGTGTGAATGACCTACCTGTTTAAGTCTGGCCAGTTCCTTCAAGGCCCGGCCCCACTGCTGCTTGTAATGCAGTTTAGACTTAGTTGCAGATTCCAGCTTTCTTTCAAGTTCAACCTAGCAGTGATTAAGATCATATCAAGTGAAACACTACACCACTGTGTACAATCACTGAAAGATAATATATACAAAGAGTCTGGCTTAAGAAAAGAGTTTATATAGCGTAACATACGACATCATCTAAAATTGTTATATAATTCACTATAAATATTATGGCACATGGACATTTTCTTGTTTAAAATATAGTCTTATTTTTATTGCCTTACAGCCTATACTAAAAAGAACTGAATTAGTCTTAACCTTCAGACAGTTACTGTAAATATATTTAAACATTGGGTAAAAAATACTTTTTTACAAAAAGCAGCTCTAGCTGTTAACATTCCAGTTCAGCTGACACTTTAAAGCTTAGAAACCAACTTTCCTTCTGGAGGTCTGTCATTATGTGGAATTCTGTCTTACACCAAGAGAGCTGGAAGAGACACTTTGTAACTATACTTTGGCAAGGCCATGGAGCCCTGGAAACAGTGAAATGTTTTATCAGAAAGCAATTTACGAAGAGTACAAAGTCAGAAATATTTTAAGAATGTTAAAATAAACCCAAGAGTAAGAAAAATAACATTCCTTAATAACACACATCTAACTTTTCCACTATTTTTCCTCAAATATATAAAGAAAAACACTACGTGATTCAATTAACAAATATGGTTATTTATCTGTGCAGCAGGCAATCTGATGTACATGAACTGAGGCCAACTTGGCTAAGCTCTGGAATGTTCTCTGTTTCAAACCAAGTACCAAACAAATTCATGCGGCCAACAGACAGTTTTACTATTAAGTGATAATGTAATAATCTTGAATTACAGTGAGACATTGTTAGTCTGAATTGGCTGATTTTTTTTTTT
>PVIR01034834.1:0-16775 GCA_004026965.1 Petromus typicus | reverse complement strand
CCCCCCCCCCCCCGCTTTGCTTCTTTTTATTTCCTGGCCTAGGAACACACATGAAAATTTGAAGAAAAAAATGTCGAAACCCCCAAAATGCTTTACAGACACAAGCAATTCTTTTCAGTCAGCAAACCTGGGCCTCCCCATTTGGACAATTACAGCCAAGAGACAGATCTGGTTTCAAAGGGCAGCTGCTCATTTGAAGTGGTGTAAGCATGGTTAATTTTTTCAATGAGAAAACGTTGATGAATGGAACAGAAAATAAAGATATCTTTCAAGTTAAACTAAAAAAATGTTTTAATTCAAGGTCATCAGTTTGGAAATATTATCCAGAGAACATTTCACATCACAGAGAGGAGCTTTCAGAAAATCTTAAGTGACGATAATTGGAAAGTATGCTGGGAAATGGGCTGAGGCACAAGCCACACACATGCTCCACACCCGGGGTCTCCAGCTGCAGAGGGCAGGGGCCGTGGACCCCAACTTGCAAGGGCAGTTACCCGCCTTATAAATCACACAGCAACGGTGACCAAAGGTCTTCACAACTTTTATCAACAGAAATCTACTGCAGACTGCAATTCGAATTCTTCCAATCTTATAATATCATTTTACAAACTAAACCAGTTATCTTTAAACCACACCCAATGACAGTAATGCAAGTGTTTTGCTTTGCAAAATTCTGTCAAATGGAGGATACTGAATTTTCCCACTCCTGTGTTACATTTTGATTAAAACTTCGCTAACTGAAGAGAAACTGTACTCACACTTCTCCTTCCCTATGAAAGTTTTTCCCTAGATATATTTTTTTAAAGATACTATGTGAACAGACAACTATAAATCTTCTCCAAAGTCTTACTGCAAAAAAACTGTGAGATGTTTTAGAAAGCTAGTTCTTCTTGCTGGTTAGGATGCTTAAGTCTTCTTCTTTTACAGAAGGACAGAATTGTCTCATGTTTTACGTCCAGCTCAACGACATTGCTCCTGAAGCATATCTTTCATCTCCGAACCCCACAGGTCGCCATCTGCTCAAGCGTGTGAGCACACTGTGTGCTGACGCTGAGACGTGGTGGCTTTTGTTCAGAATAGTTCCACGTGGAGGCGAAGGGCAGTTGGCTGCTGCCCTGTGAGGCCGGTCAGTCCCACAGCCGAGGAGCCATGTGTAGGTAAGCACATGACATAAGTTTTCTAAGGACTCCCACCTGCACTCCAGCCTCCACTGTGACACTTCTGGGCAAGTCTCATGAAAAGGGGACTAGATTTGGGACGTCAGACATTCTCATCTGTCCGGAAATGATGACCTTTGGAAGTCGGCAGTGATCGTCGTATGAAATTATTTATTTTAAGGTAATAAACAAGGGATCTCAAAATGACTTTTGCTTGCACATGTCTTTTAAAGAGCCAATTAAAAATACTGGTGGCTAAAAAAATGGTGACTAACTTAGGTCAGATTTTTTTTTAATTATGTAAACCATTTTCTGTAGCCAAACGCCCAAAAAGCTTCAGCTCGCTTTATACTTCTGAGCAACGCTGGCGCCATTTACTTAGTAAGCAGAAGTTGTCACACGCACAGAGAGCGATTAGTGATCACTTGCTACGAGACAGGAGATCGTCCTAAAACTCCCATTTACCCCCCACTGAACCAATATCCCAGCTCATTCTGCAAGACTCAAATGAGAATTTCTCCAGCGACTAACATAAGTGAAAATATGAGCCCTCGCGCTGTCGAATACGACAAATTTGATCACAAAGGAAAATGAAAGCTGGCGCCCTAATACTAGCTCCAGACACTCGGGAGAAAACAGCCCGCATCCCATAACATTTTATGATACCAAATGAGACGCAGGCAATGCAATTTCACTTACGCGATTCACTTACAAGCAACGCAAGTGCAATCTTGCTGATTGCATTTAAAACAAAGGAGTGAATCTGTTTATTTATAGGGCAGACCCACAGTCATGCGGAAATCACTCTGTCCCCACCCTGCGCGGAGCACAAAGAGACCAGTCTGGTCGAGGACCTTCTCCATCGCAGCAAAAGGAAAGGGGTGTGAATGGGACCCCAGGGCCACCCAGGGCCGCCTGGAACACATGGACTCTGAGAAATCCTCCGCCCAGCCTGGCCAGCTGAGCGCCAGCATGCCCAGAGTTTTATTTAGTTTCCAGAGAGCCCGAAGAACCGTTCAGCAGGCACTCTCTTCCGCTCGAGCAGACCTGGCCTGGCCGCAGGTGTGAGTACGTTGCGTACACATGCATATTTGCATGGAGACAATATAGACAGGCAGACAGTTCCTACAGGAAAAAAGACTATGACAATCAATACATTCACCAGCTGGACTCCTCATAAGGCCTATTTGATAAACTCTTCCACCCACAAAGTTAGGTCATGAGCATTCCAGAGCTACTATTTTTAATCATCACCAAAAGCTACAGCCTTCATTGCATAATTTTCCCGTTATGAAGTTCAAGAGTCCAACCCAGCGGGAGGTTCACCAGTTCCAAGTGGGTGTCAAAGCAAGTTGCCAGCAGATGCCCTCCCTGACCCTCCCAGGAAAGCGACGAGGCTGGAAGAATTTTTCAGCTTCCTGGGAGCTCAGGCTTTGTAGGCCGCACAGATGCCCTGGCTCACCACCGGTAAGTGTATCAGTATCCAGCTGCCAATGCCACATCCGGCTAGGGGAGGCTCAGTACCCCAGGCAAAGGCTCACGGTCAAGCCGTGTCTCACAGGAAAAGGTTCGGTGCGACACTTCCCCCTGCCACAGAGCCTTGTCCAAGTGGGAAACTGCACGTTGCGGCCAGTGCTCCTGTGGAGTGACCCTTGGCCAGGGGTTCCTCAGCCCTGATGAGGAGGGCACACTTCAGTGGTCATCTAGACAATGCCAAGGGCAACTGTGGATGACAGACCACTTTCTGTGCAACAGCACCACTTTTTTAGGTCAGTCACGTGTCTTCCACACAAGTCCCAAACACGAAGGTACTGTTGAGGTCACCATGCCACGAACAGGTCTTACTGCTACATTTACTCCGAAGTGGCAAATGAGTTGACGCATCCAACCATTCGTCTTTCCATCTCCAAGCAGAAAGGCCTAGAAACACGCAGCTTTGCTCCTTTCCACACAGCGTAAGCAGTGGGCCAGGAGCCACCCGGCGCGCTGGAAAGGCACGCAACTGCACAGCCCGCATCCTAGGGCCATGCGCTCCCCTGTCCACAGGCAGGCAGAAACCCCAGTGCTATCCCACCGTGCCAGGCTCCAAGGGGGACATGACTGTGGTCTCTGCAGCCCACAGGGCAGGAGATGCCGCCAGACTTGAGCCAGGACCCAGAGCAGCAGGAACAGGAGGAAACCCTGACGTGAGAGCGAGCAGGATCGTCCAGGGCGGAGAGGAGCTGCTGACCTTAACGGCCTAGTTCATTTCAGATGTGACCCTGAAGCTCCTCTCGCCTTCTCTTCCCATCAGCACTCACTGTCTTATCCTGAAGGGAAGAGCTCGCAGGACCTGCAACCTGTGACAGGTCATAGAGACACATTCTGCTCCACGCGGCTGATTTGCGTGGTCCCGACCCTGCTGTCTCCTTCACATGAGTGTAGCACTCAGGCCACAAACACACCCTGACGGTCTGCCGCTCGTCCTGAGTGCCTGGATACCTCACAAACAGATAGGATTCTGACAGCCTAGGGCATCTCCCTACAGATGAAGGCCAAGTAGTCATGACTCTACCTTATCGTCACTGCTGCACACATGAAGACATCTGTCCACCGTGCTCATCAATGGTGGCCCATGTGCAGATCAGGGCTGCACTGAGCACTGGCTGGAGTGAAAGGGGGAGCAGAGCAGGGTGCCTGCGCCTCTCCACGCCTCTCCCAGCACCTGTCCAGTGCTGCAGTCATGGCTGCTCTCACACTGAGCCACTTCCCGGCCTCATTTATTCACTGTTTACTGCACTGCATCATGCTGCCCTGTACACTTCATGTGTGCATATGACACTCGATGTGACACTGCGGTGGCACCCGCTTGCGTACGCACCCCACCTCAGGCGCTTCTGTCTCCTGTAGGTGGTCTCCATGCTCCGCATCAGGCCCAGCACTCTCCCTGGCTGGAATCTTTCACAGTGTGTTTCTCATTTCCAGGGTGGCACTAGAGGGCTGCAGACTCCCAACGGCAGCCAGGTCCCCAGACGCGAACTGGAGAGGGCTCCGGTGAGCAGGGACAGTGGAAGGTGGCTCTCCTGATTTGTCCTCACTTGGCTGAGTGGACAGTGGCCTTTCTCTTCCCAGTTTCCTAATTTTTCCCAAGATGTCAAGATCTCTCTGGGCCACACATGGACCACAAGGCCTATGATCTCCTAAGTATCTCCACGTGTAGCAGAAGTTAGTCTTCCGCTAACTGCCCATACCCACTCTGAATTTGTGAACTCAAGCTTGGAAACCTGAGATCTGGGGGTTCCATCTTCAGATGTCCCCAGCTCCCCACAAGGTGTTGCACCTTCTAACAGGAGCAAGGATTGCGCTGATCTAAGCGAACATGTCCAGGGTGCCCGTTACGTCTCAGAAATGCTGCAGGCATGAGGCACAGATCACCAACCTAACTTCACAGCAAGCTTGGAAAGATGCCACCATTTCCTCGTCCTAGACAGGCTCTGGGTCCCCAAAGTCACCGGTGACACGGGACAAACTGAAGCTCACCTTGGCACTGTGATTCTAAAGGCCCTGTTTCTGACACACTGCTTCTCCACTCTGCCTGCAGCTTGAGAGGGCGTTTCTGGGCCCTGAACACACATGTTCCACAGCTGCTGGTGAAGCCCCATGCACTCACTCAGCGGCTTCCCTTAGCCACTGACTATCCACACTCACCTAGGAATACCCAGGAGGCTGAAGGCAAGGGAGAGGGTGTCGGGAGCCATCAGACTCGGTGTCCTGTACAAACCGCTCCCACGGCGCCCCAACCGACTCCACACGGCAGCAAATGACACATAAATCCCAGTGGACCGGTGGTTCATATAAACAACGCAGACCTTATCACGCCTCTCTGAACCAACTCCAATTCATCAAAAACACAGGCAGCGGTTATATACAGCACCCTCCATTAATGGGAACATGCCCATAAATTTCCAAACTGTAGGACTCAGCACCAAAAATAAATACATAGGAAGATGGAGAAGTCCCGCGCACACAGCCACACTCCTCCTCCCTCCACGAGTCCCCTCCGTGCAGCCTTGAGTCATGCATAATGCAACACCGCGCTGCTAACAGCAGGCGCGCACCAGATAATTTACACTTGTTTTTATGGACACGAGGAGCTGATCTTTGAAGCTGTCCCTAATGAGATTCCGCTTGGCCCTAACAGCGTCCTGAGAGAGGGTTCCGGTTTTCCACTTGGCATCCGGTGCATATTTATAATGCAGAATACAGGCTCATTTAAATTGTGCATGTGGATTTTAGTTCTTCCCTATTGTAAAGACAGATTTCCACAGACTGAGGAGCCCGGACTCCTCAATTACCAAACCTACTTTACCTAAACAGCATCACCGCCAGTCACCACAGGAACTTATCAAAGGAGCAGGGCCCTCAGAAGGCCCTGACTTCCGCAGACACCTCACTGCCTAGATCCGCACTGGGGCCACGGCCTCAATCAGGTCTCAGCCGAAGGGCAGCCCAGGGGAGTCCAGGAGAACCAGTTGCCTGGCCCTCTGCAGACCCAGCCACAGGGACAGCAAGGGGTGAAACCTGAAGTCAGTGGCCACCAAGATTAAAAATTTCCTGTCCCCCAGGCTAGCAAGGCTAATCTCACCGTCTCCCTGCTTTGAATTTCTGCCCCAAGATCAATTCATTCTTAAGCGGAGCTCTTTACTGCAGGGTTTTTCTGACTGGTTAGTTTTTAAGGAGTTTATATTTTCATTTCCTGTAACTAGAACTCTGTCCCATACTTACTCTGAATTTCATTTAATTTTTAAACAATTTTAAATCATTCTTAATACCAATGTTGTTAAGATCATTTATCCATATTTAAGCAAAAGAGTCGCTCTGTATAAGCTTTACGTGTTTACTACTCCAGGCAGTATAGCTGTTAAACAGAAGGGTCCAAAATAATACTGGCTCCATTTACGTAGAACGCACCATCCCTGCGAGGACGCACCATCCCTGCGAGGACGGATGACCACTTTCCCGTCCTCTGTCCTGAGGAAAGCCCCGCTCTGGGGCGGCTCCAGGCGACTCTGGGAAGCCGGCTGACATGGCTCCGAGTGGCTTTCCATTCTCCTGATTCCAACAGGATCAATAAATGAACATCTTATAAGAAAATAAAACAATCTGCTACTTTCTGACGCTTCCATCTTTTTAAGTTAAAAGTTAAATGGGAAAAGAAAAGCCAAATCTTCAGGCCAGGTGCAAAGCGAAGACTCTGGAGTCTTTGAGTTTGAGAAGGGTTTACTGCCCTCCAAGCCGTCAGAAGTGGACAGAAGGAAAGAGATCACAGAGTCAGTGTAGAGCTTCAGACTGATCACACAACCTCCACGCGAGACTTAGAGTCTCCATGGTTAGAGCCAAGGACAAGGTCAAGTCTGCAAGCTCGGCTCTAAAGGGATGCGTGATTCAACACAGCAGCACAAACTCCTCAGGAAGCGCATCCTCCAATGCAGAACTCTGGCCAGCTCAATTTCCTTTTTCATGTTCCTAGGGATTAAACCCATAGCCTTTCTTTTTTTTTAATTGATTTTATTGGTGCATTTTATGTACACATCATGATCACAATCAGCACTGAGAAGTTGTACCAGTACACGACACTTCTTAATTCTCATTTTTTTCTGAATTCCTCTGCCCACCGTTCCCCACTATTTACTTAAGCTTTGTTTCCCTTTTTTAGCCATCAGATGTTTTCCACAGCCTTCCTGAGCTGCATCCCCACTTTTCATGTTTTATTCTGGACAGGGCTTCACTAAGTCACTAAATTGCCCACCAAGTCATTAACTGAGGTTGAGCTTCTGATCCTTCTGCCTCAGCCTCCCGGGTGCTGGGGTTACAGGCCTGTGCCACCGCACCCAGCTTCAACTTCCATTCATTCAGCCCACAGATGTCTGGGGAGTGTCTGGCCCATGCCCAGGACTATGCTACACAGTGGATTTAGACAGGTAAGTAAAATTGTTGTGCTCCCTGCACTTAACAGTTTAGGAAAGTGAACCCTGCCATGTTTGGAAAATGCAATTTTGATCAGGGCACCCGGAGGGAGACATGAGGTCAGAAGACACCTAATCCAGAGAGAGGGATGAGGGCAAAGGTCAGGGGGAGCAGCTCCCAGGAGGAGTAGCCATGGTCGGTCCAGGACTCTGCACCGAGTTGAGGGCCTGGCCCAGCCTGGGGCGCCCCGTCACTGACTCCCCCACTGAACAAAGTGGCCTCCAGCTCAGTGCAGTGGCACTTGCTGATAAAATCCAGCTCACTGGAGGCTGAAGCAGGAGGACCACAAGATGAAAGCCAGCCTGCACCTGGACTTTGAGACCCTGGCTCAAAATAAAACATTAAAAAAGACAATTCAGGCGGTGCCACTCAAAAGTAGCCTTATAATGCGCCTTCCCTTTGATACCAGCACTGGATCCAGATGATGTAGATGACCTTGAAAAAGTGCATGGGCAGGTCACCTAGGCTGGCACAAGCCGCTACCAGTGTCTGGGTGGCCCCATGCACAGTCTACACTGGCCCAAAACTTCACTGCTATCTTGATCTTCTCAAAGTAAATAATGTGGTGATGCTCTGGAGGGTGGCAGAGGCCAGGCTTCCCGGGAGGGCCGCCTCCGAGCTTAGCTCAGCTCGCGGTTTGGAACGTAGTCTCCCACTTCAGACTCCAGGGAGGTGCTGTTCGCATTCCGACTCTCATCCCCCTGATCTCTTCTCCTCACGTCAGTCAGTTACCACACCACTCATTTAAGACCCCACCCGTCTGCCACCTGGAAGAGGACTCGCTCACTTCACCTCTCCCTCAAGTGCCCCGCGGGAAAGCGAGAGGACGATGAAAACAGATTTTAGAAACGGGGCTCATTCCAGGGACAGCGCCACTGGCTCGATTCCTCACGAACCCAAGCAGCCTGGTCACATTCAGGAAAGGCCAGAGAGACGCTAGGAGTGGCTCATTCCCAGTACCTGCAGGGAGCTGTGTGTGTTTATGGAGCCTGTGCCCGGGGCTATCTGGGTTAACAGGGACTAGATCCCTCTGCCCTGCACTGAACTCCTCAAAGGACAACTCAACTCCAAAACCCTGGACAAGAGTAACCAATGCCCCACCCTGAACTCAGGTCCAACACAAGCTGCCACTGGAGGTGCCAAGGCGCCACGGGAAAGACACAGAAGCCACCAGGACAAACATGACTCTCAACGTAGTGAGTGTCCACATGCACCTTGGGCTTCCTGTAGCTCCGTGACCCCGACGAATGCAGCCTCGAGGACCAGACATTGGTGGGGGACAGCAGAGGAGTGCGGCAGGAGTGTGGCCGGGGCAGGCTCCGCTCTGGACGGGCATTTTTTCCTAACTTCTCAAATGACATCATATTTTATATTTTTAATTGTGCCCAGATTTAGGTAAGCAATAATCACTGCGCTGCCCCTTCTCCCCCTCCCTCCCTCTCTCCTCCTGTCGCCCTTCAGCCTCCTGCTGCCCTGGCTCCAGCACCTTGCACACAGCCTTCCTGTTCGTAACGCCACGCTCCTCCCCATGCAGAGGGAGGGCAGGGCTGGAAGGCACTGATGGCCAAAATCCTCATTCTCATTCCACACTTGACAAAATAAACACCTCATAAAAGCAGGTGAGCAGAGGCCCCTCCTGCCCAGCCTGCGGAGTCTGAACAGGCTCAGAAGAGCAGCTGGAGCCCCACGCAGGCACCTCTGCCCGAGAGTAAGAGCGGCGCCCCACCTGCAAAGTTAAAGTCCCTCTTTCTCCGGCGGGGTGCCCCTCACCGACATGGACCAGTGGGGAAGCCCGCCTCAAAAACCTCGGCCCTCTGCTGACTCGAGTTCCCGAAAGACATGCTGCCTCCTCCTCTTTTGTCCACAGAAAATGAAGCCCCACTTATATGTTGCAGGAAACATTTCAAAACATAGCCCCCCCTTTTTTTTCCTCAACGGGCAGAATTTATGGTAACAGATAATTAACAACAAATGACAACCAGTCTGAGCACTGAGGGTCCCGGCTCCATAGCCAAGACGCTGGAATCAAGTTCCAAGATAAACAGCAGAGCATGCTGTACACCATTAACGGGGTGACTGGCGAGACAGGGAGATGGGGACCATGGAGCGAGCACGGGATCGAAGCAAGGACGGCGCCCTCTCCCCGGGCTCTGTCCCAGCTGAGTTCGCGAGGGCGGTGAGGAACGAGGCTGGAACAGGCTCCCTCTCCTGAGCACCACGCACGCCCACGCCACATGGGAAGACATTATCAGACTCCGAACTGGGCACAGAAGAACCAGGAGTCCATGTCCTTCAAGAGCTGACACGGCCCGGCCCGACCTCCCACACTCGTCTCCCATCTCTTTTTCTCCAAGTTTCTTGAGCCCACGTAGGTTTCAGAGCCACCAGCTGTGCCCATAATGTGGGGTTAGGAATCAAGTGGAAACCAGTTAACCCGTGGAAGTCAGCGTTTGCTCCGACATATGGTCAGTCTCCTCCATTAACAGATGGCCAACCTTGGGAAACCCCAGCTTCAAATAACCCTACAGATCTCAAAAGCTGGTTCGTAGTTCGCTATTTGTCAGATGCATTAAAAAAACAGTGAAATCCAAAGCTGAAGAGTTGAATTGCCTAAAAGGGTAAAATAATTATTTTACCTCAGAGATCAAAGTAGATTAACATGGCAAAAGCTGCTCTCCCTGGCCTTCCAAATCCTGGATGCAGTGGTATGTGGCTCCTCTGTGTATCCCCAGAAAGCCCAGGAGCTCTGTCCCCTTTCCAGAGACTTGTGATCTCCCAGAGGCACCTGCTGTCTCTTCTTGCTCTCCACATATGCCCCTCCTCCACTCTCACCCTCCATGTGAAACGGGCATCTCTTCATTCTGTCCCTTGCTGTCTGGGTCTCTTTCTTTGTGAAGACTTGTGCAGGCCTCCAACACAGCCAGGACTCACTGCTCGCAACTGGGAGAGCCTACGGAGTCCCGCCTGAGGGGTCAACTCCAAGTCCTGCTTCCTGCCGGCGACTTACTGCTGGAGCCTCCCATGGGCACAGGCAGAGGGCCTCCACGGGACCCCTCGCCAGGGCGCTAATCCTACTTTTGAGAGTTTCACCCTCATGAAGGCGTCACTTTCCCAAGGCCACACCCTCAGCACTGTCACGTGGAGGGAGGGCGTCAGCAGATGAGCTTCGAAGGGACACAAACATCCAGGCCAGGGCACAACCCAAGAGGGCAGCACATAAAAGTGGCAAATTATCCTAAATATCATGTGCTAAATATAATGTGTTAAGAGCACCTGGTATGACTGGTGATTTAGAAAGAACTGACGCAGTTTGAAAGGTTTTGTGGTTATTTCTGCAGTAGTATGAAAACAAAGCAAAATGAAATAAAATTTTTAAAGTTGCAGAACTCATGACTTAAACAGCACTGGTATAGCACACACATCATAGGAAACCGGGGGGGTCTGGGGCTGTGCAGCTGAGGAGAGATTTTTTTTCAGAGACTTATTTTCTTAATTTCAGCTTTAAGTCTTCACTCAAAGGACATTTTAAACCACGTGTTTGGTACATAAAAAGCTTCACTGTGGGTCAGTGGCGCAAATCCCTAAACCCAAGTAGGAGGGAGCTTCTCATGTGAGCCAGTCTACGTAGCTGCTAAAGTAGCCCCCAGCAAGATGTAGAAAGATGTTTGTCTAATCTAAGATGCACCCATCTCTGGAGCTGTCTCAAGACAGGACAAGCCCCACACGCTCTTCTCAGGAAGCCACAGCCGGGACGCCCCGTGTCAGTCCACAGCTCTCTCAAAGCCCCCGCCCCTAAAAACGCTGCTGTCTACTTCCCTGAGCAGTAATGTTCTCCCTCCTTTTGAACTTTAATGCAAAATACAAAACTGCACCAAAAATATAAACCAACTTGATGAGCTTATATTTTTGATTTGTGCTAAAGAAAAAAAGTGAAAAACTTGCAAAAATGTATTTTCTGATATGTACATATTTTACCTTTTTATAGGGACAGAAACTGAAGAACATTCATCTTCAAACCAAGAGCAGAAAAATATCCGGAGCCAAATACTGCCAAGGCCAGCGATCCAACAGCTCCTCTGTGCACTGAAAATTCCCACACAAAGAATCCAAGTGCACTTTACATTAAAAAAAAATGACTAACGCGGTGGTCTAAAAACGCGTGGCAGTCTGGTCCATACTGACCCTGAAATAACAGCCCCGTCTCTCCAGGTCACCTCCGAACATCGAGCTCCAAGGTCCTTTCAGAGTCTGAGGGAGGAGGACTCGGGCAGAAGATGGCGAAGGAGACACCAAGAAAGCCCGAGGAACACCAGCACCCTGGGCCTGCCAGGCTGCTCTGCGCATCTTGTTTCCGGAAAGAGTTCAGCACTGTTAGAGCGTGCTGCAGGAGAGGGGGTAGGCTGAGTGGTACTAGGTTGTTTTTATATCTTCAAATCACATTTTCATAAGCTGTAAAATCTCAGAATTCAAACCGAGTCTGTCTCAAATGCACTCTAGCTGGTGCAGTTCTTCTTTTTTAGTTCTTGTATTCTGTGCAAACATCTCCATGAAAGAGGGTAAAACAGAACTGCGGAGCTCAGGAAGACTGAGCCGCACAGAGACAACCCGGCGCTCCGAGGTCAGTGTGTCCACGCTGTGGCTGCGCTTCCTCCCTGACCTCCACTCTGACCGTCTCTCTCCCCGTAAATTTAGGAACCTACTTTAGAATCCAGAACCCAAACGTAACCCAGTAGGCAGCAATCACTTTATTTGTCAGAATTCTTTGCAGTCCCTGAGAGTCAAGTAGCCAAAAACAAAACAAAATACACTCTCCAGTTACACAACACACAGGCAGGTTTCTAAGAATACATCCATATGGACAACACATCTAATTTTAAATTGCCTTTTTAATGCTGGGATGCAAACAAAGAAACCCACAGAATAGGAACAAGTCAGCTCTACAACGAAACCCGACTGTCACGGACCACAGCACGCAGCACCCTTAGGGCTGCCTAGGAAAAAGAACTTACTTTTAAAAAGAAACCAGAAAGGAAAAGAAAAAACTCCACATGCATACACGAGTGCAAACTGAAAGCCCCATTCAGAATCTCCAAGACAAATTTCAGACTGAAAACATTAAAAAAAAATGATGGCCAATGATGAGATTGTAACAAAAAAGTAAGGAAACAAATTTTATGTATATGGGGGGGTGGTAGGGTGGGTAGGGCTATGGGAAAAAATGAGAATTACGTTGTGTCTTATACTAGTACAAATCCCCATTATGGAGTGCAATCATGATGCGTATATGTAATGTACCAATAAAGATTAAAAAAAAAAAATGATGGCCATGCTAATGTGCAGGCCAGTGGTGCATCTGTAATGAGGATAAGGAAGTGTGATCAAGGCAGGAGGATGGACTTAGAATTCTTTTCTTCCAACAGCAAACACAGCCCAGCTCTGCAGCAAAGCACACAGCTCTGCCTTGTTGGGAGAGCACAGTCTTTGGGCCCACGCGTGCACTCAGTCACCCAATACGTCCCTCCCATGTACGAGCGAGAGGCCTCCTCCTCTCCATCTGCCGTGAGGTCTCCTTGGACCTCTCTCTCCCTGCAGAGTGCCACCGATGATATGGGATTTGTGTTCTCAGCTTTAAACGACAGAATAAACAGTAAGAAACAGGGGGGCTGGGCTGTCAGGGTGAGAAGGGGTCATGCCGCGAACCACAGGTCCCCTCGCTGGGTTGGAACCCAAAGTTCAAAGGCCAAACTCACTAGAGATCTCAGACTACGTGGTGACCGCACAGGACTAGACCTTGGCTGGGTCACTACGTGAGCTCCTCACTTACTGACAGTGCACACTCTGCTGGCTTCTAAGGACGGATCCCGAAGGGACGTATGTAAAGACGTTCCGCCAAGGAAAGGATGAAGAAGTGGGCAGGCCCCTGGACACGGCTCTTGTCAGAGCACGCCGGGCTGTGCAGGACCAGCCAGAGGCAGGGCGGAAGGAGCTGCCCTCCGGGGAGTGCGCCCCAGGGACGCCAGACCACAGCCCAGAGAGCTGGATGCGGACAAGCTGCATTCCTATCCTCCTTGTCAAAAATGTACTTCTCAGAAAGTGTCATCAGTTACAAAAATAATTCAAATTATACAGCAGCATATAACATAGAAAGCAAAAGGTCATTTTGCAACATTACTTCCCCAAACTGATTTCCAAGTTTACTCCCTGGGTAATAATGGTCTCTCTCCCTCTTTCTTTCTCCCTCTCCCTCTCCTCTCTCTCTCTCTCTCTCTCTATCTCTCTCTCTCCTTCTCTTTCATATACACAGTGGCACTTCATTTCATACACTTAATTCTCTCCATAATTCTGGTCTCAAATGAAATTAGACAAGAACTGAATAAAATTCTATGGTGGATTCAATGTTAACCTCATGGGGAAATTTGGTTTGAAACCAGAATTATAGAAAGAATTAAGTGTGAAAAGAATCAACTTCATGAACCAAAATATTACTATATACATATATACATATATATGTGTGTGTATATACATATACATACATATATACACATATGTGTATATGCACATATAGTATGTCCTTCTCAACAGCAGTATATGTCTATAGATCTTATGTATGTATTGTATCAGATATATGCCCCGGATATGTGTCTACATCTTATTTATATCTTTGTGTAATACCTTTCTGTGTTACATGGTATCACATACCCTGTTTTACTGTCTGGTACTCTGAACTCCTCTATTCTTCATCCAGCTAAGGATCCCAATACAGTAGAGACCTGACACAAATAGCTACTTCCTACCACATTCTTGAGTTGGATGTGAACACAGTCTGAGATCAGACCCACAGGCACACACATACCTTCAGGAGCTTAGTACGGCATGACCACCTGGGGCCCTGAGCAATCATCCTGGCTTGCTGCTGACCACACACCAGAGATGGCTGACACAGTGTACATGAGCACAGGTGGACCTACAAGGCCTCACACAGCTGAGCAGCTGAGCCAGGCAATGCTAATACTTATCTCCCCGATGCTACAGCAAAGCTGAGCTGCTCTCACAACATCAACTTAACAACATCCATTTTCAGGACAATATGTCACACAAAACATCTCATTTAAGGTTTACAACCATTTTAAATGTTGATAAACCCATTTGACAGAAGCCAAGACTGAGAACAAAACTCCTCCCCTCATCACCCAATCAAGCCAGAAATTGGCGAGGTCAGCATTTACCACCAGATCTCCGTTACCATGTCCTCTCTCTGCAGCCCGGGCTGGGCCTTTTGCAGCCAACCCTGGATGTTATGATCAACCCTGGATGCTTCTCTTAACCCCACGGGGGACAGGACCAAGGCCAGCCAAGTACACAAGGGCCCTCTAGTCCTTCTCTTGGCATGATACTGTCTCGGTGTGACCAGTGGCAGATGAGACCTCCCCATACCATTCGTGGTTTTCATGGGTACAAAAGGAGAACCCTGCCAGCTCTGTTAAGCCAGAGACTCACCCAGAGAGTGTCCAGGACACTCCTCGAGAGACAGGACTGAAGTGAACAAGGGTCTGCACACAGGTGGCGATGGCCAAAAACTCAGAAACACTCGTCATCCATAAGACAGCCGTGAACGGTCACAGTGACATCGAGTACAGACCAGGCGCTCTGCTGGGAACTTCACAAGCGACCCCACTTCACCCTTCAACTGCTAGAAACAGGTCTCACTTCACAGACAGGGCGCAGGGTGCCAAGGCCCGCCGCGGAGGAGCACCCTGCTGGGGAGGTACAGTCCTCTCCTGTGCACCGCTGATGCACCTGACCACTGACCACCAGCCGACACTGCGTCGAAAGGCCTGCGCCACCCAGGGAAATCCCCAGCCTTTGCCTCTGAAGACACAACAAAACCCGCAGGAAACCGAACGTAACACTCGGTCTGGACTTCTCTCTCACCAGTCCTTTAGGAAAAGGCTGAGGAATTAACTCAATGAGTAGCTGAGGCGCTGCCCGGGCACCAGATTTTCAGTTCTAAAACTGGACGCACCGGGGCCCTACAGCCTGGCTCTGGTAATGTTTTATTGGGCCTCCGACCATTAGAAAGTATACAATCTTATGTCATCATGAAAAATGCTGAATAATTTCTTGACATTCTACTTAGGAAATATGGAGTTTGGGACGGCAAAGCTTTGCTCTTCGCTAGGTCCCAATGGTCACGTGTACCCAGTGACCCCGAGTCTGAGAAGAAAGAGGACTCACAGCCCAGCGGGCCTGTAACCTGTCAGCCCCAGTGTGCTTTGGTGTGTCTCCCAAAGTCACAGAGAATTGCTCTCCCCAAAGTACGAAAAACAAAACAAACTTCCTCGTCGCAAGCAGACTCAAGGCAGCCGCCGTTGAGGTCTGGTATGAATCTTGTCAGAACTTACACACAGACACGAAGCACAGCCTTTCAGAACAAGACAAAAATGTCAGCTCCGAATCAGCAGCGGAGAGATGGACTTTTCTTTACTGTTGTCTCCCCGACAGCAGTTCCCTGCGCGGAAGCTCCGTCTTACTTGCAGTCTTAGAAAGTCAAGCTGAAAAGATCTTGAACTGTGTGTGGTGTGGTATAGCTTGTTCTCTGCAGGCAAAGTGAGGCACAGAGAAGGAAGCAAATAGCCCACATGGCTGCAAAGCTGAGTTCAGAACAGGTGAGTTCAACAAGCAGTGAGAAAAGCCATCCTGTCACCACCAGCTTGTACAGAGCAAACACAGGACCAGCACAAGGACCTGGACTTTAGATTGAATTCCAGTGACGCCCTGGATCTCCCAGGTCTCAAGAGGATGCGAAAAATGGAAAGCAGACTCAAGAATCCAGGGCAAAATAAATGAATGGTGATTCAAGTGGAAAAGACCAAAATATCCTTAGGGGAAAGACCAAAGCTAACCCACAACTTGAAATCTGCACAAAACCTGAACAAGTTTTAGACTAAATATTTTATGGAGATTTTCTGTCCAATTTAAGTTTCTATCTAGACTGAGGTAATGTTTTCTTAAGTTAATAAACAGGAATGTAACATTACTGCATTCAAGAAAAATACTGGAGCCCCCACCACTGGCCGGTCAAGGTGCCAGGTCATAAGGCCACAGAGCCACGGCAACCTCTGCCAAGGAAAGAGAAGACAGGAAAGGTGGCCAGTCCCTGACAGTGCGGCTTCGCACCTTCAAAGTGTCATGCAAGCACAGCAAAATCTCCAAGCGTCCAGAGTGACAGGTAAGATGGAAGATGACAGACTGACAGGAAAAAGTGACGATGCCATGTGCTGGCACCGGCGGGCATGATCACTCTGGACAGGGACAGAGGCAGCGAGGTTCCTGCAAGCGCAGCACCCAAGTCTGCCGCAAAGTGCCCGCTACTCAGAGAAAGACACACAGCTCGCGCAGCCATGACCAAGGGGCCCGAGGAGGGGGCCGCGGTGGCTCAGTGCCCGGCCAGCTCCTGAGTGGACTCACAGCGTGGGCCCGGAAGGGAAAAGCTCCCTGGCGTGTGCCACTGTGGGAGAGCCTTCCTTTTCAGTGCTGGGCGTAGCTTAAAAGAGCCACACAGCTGTCTCGGTTGCCATTGCTAATCTCATTTTTCAAGCTTTTTTTTTTTTT
>PVIR01034833.1:0-16918 GCA_004026965.1 Petromus typicus | reverse complement strand
AATAGGGAGGACTCAAATTATTATATCAGGGATAAAAGAGAGGACATAACCAACTTTACAACAATAATATATTATAAATTAATACTATAAATAAATGACAGAAAGTTTTCTAACATGAACTGAACAAAATTCCCAGAATGACATAAAGTACCAAGAGTGACTTAAAACAAATATCAAAATTTAATACAACTTTAATAAAGAGATTGAATTAGTAATTAAGAAATTGACCATAAGGAAATGTTCAGAATCAGATGGCTTCACTGATTAAATTCTGCCTTATGTTTGAAACATAATTATCACATTCTTTGAATCTCTTCCAAAACAGAAACACAGAGACAATTTTTCAACTGATTCTATGTCATATTATTGTACTAACATCAAAGACAACATAGGAAAACAACACACTTTCTCTTATGGATATTCACATAAAAATACTAAACAAAATACTAGTACACTTGTTATGGCTTGTGTTTGAATGTCTCCCCTGGAGCCTCATGCAGTCACAGGTGGGCTTTCTGAGGTGGATGAAATCTACAGTGTGTTATTGATTCGTGATGCAATGCTACAATTAAGGATTTCTAAATCAGTCCACTGATTGGTTTGGCACCACTGTAAACTTGATGGCCTAGAGAAAATATAAAAAAGGTGGAAAGAAGCTGCTAAGGTTGCTTGGACTTGCTGCTTGCTGCCTTCTGCCCACCATGAACTATTTCTCCTTTGTGATGCCCTTCTTCCATGCCACCATGCCTTGGATCCAGCCATCTATAAACTGAAACCTCTACAAACTATGAGCCAAATAAACCTTTTTTCTTTAGCTTTGGATGTTGGGTATTTTGTCTCAGCAATGAGAAAATAACTAAGATAGTATCAGATCCAGGAATAAATGAAAAGGATTACAAATGATGACTAAGTGTAATTTGTTTTAGAAATGCAAAGTTAGTTTTATTGAATAAAATTAATTAAAGCAAAATGCCACAGATTAAATAGATTGAAGGACAAACCCCACCAAATATAATAGATGAAGAAAAAGCATTTGACAGAATCTACACCCTTTCATGATAAAAAGACAGCAAATAGAGACAGAGGCGAACTTTGAAGACCTGATAAAAGACATCTACAAAAAACCTACAGGTGATAGTAAGTGTTAAATATTAACTGTTTTTCCTCCATGGATTGTCCATGCTCATCAGGCTTTCCCTTTGCCTGGCGAAGTCTGCAAACTATGAATCTGTTGCTCTTTTTTATAATTATGTCATCTGAAGAGCGTTCTATGGACAGAGTCACACAGTGTGAGTGAGCCTGGCTCTGTTCACTTAGCCTGTGCCCTTCAGGTCTGTCCAGTTTGCTCGTGTGCCAAGAGTTGGGTCCTCTTTGCTCTGAATATCAGCATGGATGGATGTATCAGTGTGTCTTGTTATTATTCTACGGAGGGACATTTTAGCTGTTTTTGGCTCTTGCAAGAAAATAGAAAATCTTCCAGAGGTTGGACCTGGTGGAGAGATTTTAGACATGAAACATGGTCCACAAAAGGAGAAAATTGATAAATTGGAGTTTGTAAAAAATCTTTATCTCTGTAAAATATTCTGAGGGGATGAAAGGACAAACTCCAGATAGGGGGAAATGTTAGGGAACCACGTGCCAGACAGTGGACTCACCTCTAGCGTATGTTAATGAACCTCAGAACTCAACACTGAGAGGTAACCAAGTAGGAATGCGCCATCGCTGAAGAAACACTTCATGGCAGAGCAACTGAGCACGTGGAAAGACAGTTAACATCACTGGCCCCTGGGGAAATGGCTAAGTGCTTATTAGAGCAGTTACAATAAAAACTATAAGAAAACCAAATGCTAGGATTTGGAGGCAAGGATGTGCAGAGGAGGCTCCCTGCGCAGGGGCATGGAATGCTTCATACAGCCACTCTGGAAACTGACTGGCAGTTCGCTCCCCTAGGTAAACAAAGGATGGAACATACAGTCTACTCTGCAAACAGTCGCTACATGGCCAGCAATTCCTAAGCATTTATAAAAGAAATTAAAATTGAAATCCATAAACCCAAGTGTAAAGATTTGTAGCAGTGTTCATTGTAGTATTTCTAATGATGGATAATATACACAAGAAAATGCATGAAATTTTTTTTTTTTTTTGAAACGGTCTCACTTTTGTAGTTCAGGCTGGCCCTGAGCTCAGGCTTGAACTCACAGCGATCCTCCTCAAATTCACATCACAGCGATCCTCCTGCCTCTGCCTCCTGAGTGCTGCAGTTACAGGTGTGAGCCATCACGCCCGGCACTGTGGTGTGTGGTTCTGATTGCTGGTGGGTGTGAGTCTCCACACCCAGTATTGTGGTTACCAGGGATTAAATCCGGGCCCTTGCACTTGCGAGGCAGTCTATGGAACCACTGAGCGAAATCCCCAGCACACAAATCTTAAATGTTATGTTACAAGTGTTTTGGGAAATTCCCGCACTCCTGTGGTTTGTGTTTTACTAGAATCTTTAAACCACCGCCAAGTTCCAGGTCCCATTCAGCTAATTCCCACCTTGTTACTCGGTCCCCAACCCCCAAGACAATTACGAGTCAGTTTCCTTCAGCATAGATTAGTTTTCACGTAAATAGAATCATGTACCAGATTTGTCTTTGTGTCTGCCTTCCTTTAGCAGGCACGCCCGGGTTCCTGCGGGGTGGTGTGTACCAAGAGCGCGCTCCTGTCTTATTCCCTGCTAGTCCTCCATGGTGCGGACGCATGCTAGCAGCTTGTTCACTCTCTCCCTTTTAGTGTGTATTCAGATTATTTCCAGTTTTTGTGTTTTATAAATAAAGCACATATTAGTATTGCTGTATTAGCTTTTTTTGTTAGATAGGAGTTTTTATTTCTTTTGGGTAAAAACCCAAGAATGGAATTATCAGGTCATACAGTATAGTATATTTTATATTGATAAGATATTTATAAATTAATTTTGCTGCCTTATCAGGAATATATACATCAAGTTTTTAAATGCACACATATTTTAATACTTGTAGGTATTCTTTTTTTTAGGTTTTTTGAGACAGGGTCTCGCTTTGTGGTTCAGGCTGGCCCTGAGCTCAGTCTCAAACTCACATCACAGCAATCCTCCTGCCTCTGCCTCCCGAGTGCTGGGATGACAGGCGTGAGCCACCACGCCCGGCACTGTGGTATGTGGTACTGGTTGCTGCTGGGGTGAGTCTCCACGCCCAGTATTGTTATGTGGTTACCGGGATCGAACCTGGGCCCTTGCGCTTGCAAGACAGGCCCCGGAACAACTGAGCTAAATCCCTGGTCCCACTTATAGTTATTCTTATAAAATGTTTGCTCACACCCTTTGTCTATATTTTAAATTGGGATTTTTATTATTTAGTTATAGATCTCCTAAGACCCTTATTCTTTTATAGTTTGTGTTAACTTGACTTTTTAATGTTCTTATAGATGAGTTTTAAATTTTTGATGAGGGTCATTTGTCAATATTTTTCTATTATAGTTGCTACTTCCTGTGTCTTGTCTAGGAAACCTTCCTAACCCTCGATGGTGAGCACAATCTGTGTTCTACTGTACAGGTGTCGTGACTGTCCAGCTTGGTGGCTGGGGCAGAGACCTGGGAAGGAGTTGGTAGTGACCCATGAGGGCAAGTAGGGAAGAAGTTTTGAAGCCTGATTGGAGAAAGGGCCAGCCTGTCTGGGAGAACCCTATCACTCTAGAAAGGGGCTATATAGGGAAACACGGAGTCCCATCGATGACAGGAGGGCAAGGCTGTCCCTCCACAGTCCCCGCGACTCCCCAGGCCGGCCAGTGGGTGTCGGCCCGCCATCATTCAGTCGGCCACTAGAGGGCACTGTGGGAGCAGGTTGCAGGCCTGTTTGATTCTCCCCGAACTCGCTGCTGGGCAGCTGACTCCCCAAACAAGGGTGCTGTTGGCTCTCTGGGGCAACGGAGGCATTGTGAGCCGTGTGTGGTCCTATGGGAGGTAGGGAGGAGGGTGACCTCACTCAAGATTATGTGGTGGAAACGGGATGAGGCTGTCATGGCATGGAGGCGGCCCAAGAAGAGGAAGCAGCCTGAGACAAAGACAACAACTCTGTGATCTGATTGGCTCAGGAAGTCTAGGGGGACAGGCCAACCTGCCCCAGTGAGGACAATGGTGGCTGATATCCCACCAGGTTAGGGCAGAGATGAGACAACTAACTCGTGTTTCAGCGAGGTCCAACTTATGAATTAGGATGTGGAAGGGCCTATCTTTGAAGACAGGGGAAATGGTGGGGAAGGAGCAGCTCACTCTCCGGCAGATGCCCACAGCAGCAGCAAAGCATTCTGGGGGAGGCCAAATTGCCCTGGACGGGAAGAGGCAGCTACAGAGCTGTGGCTCTGGGAAGAGGCTGACCGGGGAGCCTAGGCGGAGTCCACCAGGATGGCCGGGCAAGACTGAACATAAGACACTCTGGGGGTTCAGATCTGAGAGGTGCTTTTCAGAGTCCAGCTCCACAGTTTACCACAGGGCCAGGCGAGCCCTGATAACCAAGATGCGGCCCTGGAACCGTGTCACAGGATAGCCTGAGGACCAGGCGAGAGCCAGGACTGAGTGGCAGGGGACAGAGGGAGCCATGAAGCACTGGGGCACTGGACAGGGCTCCTGGAGGCCCAGTCTCACGTGGGAACTTGGACACCTAGGCCTTGGGAGTGCAGGGAATCCAAGGCTCAGGTCAGGGTCACAGAGGGGACACCGCTGGCCTTGAGGTGGGAACTGAGGAGATCCGTGCCTGCTCCCCGCTGAGGAAACAAGGATATGGAAGACAGTATGCAGTGCGGTGTTTAGCAAGGCTTCCGGAGCCAGGACAGACCGTGACCAAAGCCAGACTCCTCCCAAGGAGTCAGCGCAGGACCTAGAGTACAAAGCTGGATGGCTGGAGGGAAATCATTGTGTGTTGAGGTCCAGCGGGTGAGGGCCTAGCTAGCCATGTTCATTGCCTACCCTGGGGCCAGAAATCCCACTACACCAGCGAGATCCTTCCCCGCTTGTCCCTTTGCCTCTGGGTGCCATCTGAGCTTCTGATAGCCTCAGCCCTTTAACCTGTACACTGATGTCCTTCTCTTTTGACTCCCCCACCTCCTTTGGCATCCAGGACCGCTCCTTCAGAGTGTCTGGTACAGACTGGATACCTCTGCTGTCTGCATTCCTTCTTGGTCTGGAATGTTCTTGCCAGTCCTGCTTACCAGATAAGCCCTGAGTCATGCTCCAGATTGCCCAAGCGGGCTCTGCCAGGCAGCAGTAGAATGCTTGGCCATAGCCTGTCACAAAGCTGGCTGCTGTTCTCCCAAGTCTCTCCCTGCTCGCTCCTTGCCAGGCAGATCCTAACTGTGAACAAGCGCTCACCCGCAGGCAGGCGACCCTTCCCCCACTCGCAAGTAAACACTAACTAGGCCAAGCCCAACATTCCCGGCTTCTCCTACTGTGAAACCAGGCCTCTGTATGTCCTCCTGTCATGGTCCTCACACCCCACTGGGCTGGTGGGCAGGCCGGGACCCCTAATCTAGGGGCTCCAACAGGGGAGCAGGGGCAGAGCTGGAAGCAGAGCCTGGGGCCAAGGACCTGCCACAGGACCTAAGTACAGTGGCCATCATCTCCCCTTAGATTCTTCAGGACGATTATCCCCGGGCTGGCTGGGGATAGAGAGAGTCTCCAGAGACAGCCCAGGGCCCAGAGTCTGCTCAGAAGCAGACCTTGGAGGACAGTCCAGGTCCACTGCTTCGTGGGGCATTCTGCCCCCCAATTCTGGACTCTTATTGCTCATTAAAAACTATCCATGGACTGGCCAGCACATGTTTAAAAATAAATAAAATAAAATGCTTGACGTCCTGGGTTTTACAGCTTATCTGAGGAAGACTCTTGAACAGACAAGATGTCAGCAGGGCAGTAATTCTGTGTGGGAAAGGATTCTAAGTTGCTAACACCTTACCCCCTGTGGTGGGCTGCTGGTCATCCACAGAAACCTGTGAGGGGGAAGGTCCACCTCCGGCCATGGACAGAGGTAGCCCTCAGTGTGCAGAACCCGCTCTGCCCTTGCTTGGTGGCCCGCATGGTAATGGCCGTAAACAAGTGCAGCTCCTGGGACCTGAGAATAGAGTTCATTGCGTAACGTCTTCTACGGGGTTAAGAAACCACCGCCAAGGGTTTTCAGTGCAGAGCTGAGACGTGGAAAAACTGTCTTCAGAGGTCGGTGGGCAGAAGATGACTGAGGGAGGCTGAGGGGCTCCGGGTAAACTGACCCAACAGGACTCAGGCCGAGGGCAGACATGGCGGCCAGGCACTGCTGGGGGATGCAGCGGCTGAGGACCCCGATCACATATCCGGGACGGGGTTCTTGCTGAAGCGACCTGCACAGTCCTTTTTAAAAGTGGGTTTGACAGGGAGGGGCACCGAGGGCCCAGGGGCGGCACGGGAGCCTGCCCAGGGTGTGCCCAACCACAGACTCTGTGCGACTCCTGCATCTTTCTCTTCTGTTGATGTCACTCTTAGCAGACCCCAAATTACCTTCGTTTACCTATGTAAACAGCCAGGCCCAATATTACTTTCCACACCCCTCGGGAGTGTGACTCCAGGGGAAGCTGGGGATGTGTCCGGGGTACCGGCAGGTCCGGGCCTTTGTCAGCCACACGAGTCACCTGAGGAGACGCTCAGCTGGGGTCACCTCTGGGGAGGTTGTAACCTCATCACCGTCCTCTGAGAGGCTGCTGCTCCTGTCCCAGCCCTGGGCTCTCTCTAGGCCGGGAGTGTCTGCTGTTCCCTCGGGAGTGCGGACCAAGCCTCGTGTCTCCCTGGCTGGCCTGCATCCTGGACAGGACGCCATCCCCACATCAGGTTCCTGTTTGCCTACGTGAGGCCTGTCCGGTGAACTGCTAGAGAATCCTGTGCTCCCAAGCCGGGGCAGAGGCACCCTCACTGTCCCTCCCAATGTGCTGGGCAGAGAGTAGCTGTGACTTGGCACTGAGGGGAAGTCCAGGGCGGAAGCTGAGGAAAGAGAAGAGAAAAGAATCCTCTCCCGGGGCGCCAGGGGCCCCACCCCTACTGCTGGCGAGGTCTGAAACCTCCCTTCTGCAGGCCAAGCCTTTGGCAGCTCATTAGCTCATTCGGGCCCGGGGAGGTCACGAACGGGAGTTGTCTCGGTGGCACAAGGAAAGTAGAGGGGGGCTCTGTCTTCCAGAGTGCAGGCATGTAGCACAGGCCGTGTGAGGACCCACGGGGAAGGCAGCCATGAGGGTGTGGGGACAGAGCTGGCCCCGGAGGACAGTGGACTGTATGTTGCTCTCAGATTTCCCAGAGTTTGAAGGGCAAGTGAGCGCTGTGGAAGCCACCTGGCAACCGGGGTACTTTGTCAGGGCAGCTTGAGCAGACTAAGAAACACTGGCACAGAGCTGCTGTCCTCTGCCACTCCCTGGCCCCATGACCCCCACCCAGCATGAAGGCTCGAGGCCTAGCCCCTGGGGTCCCTGCTGACAGCAGCCTCTGGGATGAGGCTGGTGGTGCCCAGTGGTTAAATATGTGGGTACCGTTGGTGTTGACTTAAAACACAGGCCCTCTGAGTCTTCTGACATAGGAGAAATGTAACTGCAGTGTGTCAGAGGTCAGAAAAGTGCAGAATTCATGTCCCCTGAAATCAAAGAGTGAATTCCAAAAGTTGTCAGAGAGGTTTATTGAGAGTTCCAGAGATGGGCCGGGGTGTTAGCTCAGTGGTTCTGACGCCTGTCTTGCAAGCGCAAGGGCCGGGGTTCAATCCCCGGTAACCACATACCATACTGAGCGTGGAGACTCACGCCCAGCAGCAACCTGTACCACATACCACAGTGCCGGGCGTGGTGGCTCACACCTGTAATCCCAGCACTCAGGAGGCAGAGGCAGGAGGATTGCTGTGATGTGAGTTGGAGGCTGAGCTCAGGGCCAGCCTGAACCACAAAGCGAGACCCTGTCTCAAAAAAAAAAAAAAAAGAAAGAGTTCCAGAGGGACAGGAGGGTCCCAGGTGGGTGACCACTGACACCCTTTGTTGGGCAAAGTTCCAGTGTGGGCACAATGTGGGTCAAACTACCATCGACCTACGGGTTCACAAGCCTAGCTGCTTAGCTCATATGGATCCGATAAAGCTGGGGATAGCAAGGTTGTACAGCTGACACCGTTGACCTTGGCTTACCTGTGACTTCTACAGCAGGACATTTGGGGCAGGGCTGGGCCCAGGGGTTCTGCTCACCCTTCTGGGCATCTGCTGCCTGTCCGGACTTCATGGACTGGGTGGCACTAACTACGTATAGTCTCAAGTTTCTGTTTATCCCTAGGGAAGTATGTAGGTCTGGCCACTTTATCTGGAGGCCTTGCCTTCTTCAGAACACAGTTTTGATGTCATTATGTTTCCCGCTGACTTCCCGGAGCACCCATCACTGTCTGACTGCCTATTAATTTCTATCTAACTTAGCTGCTTGTACTGCGTTGACCTTTCTCTCCTTGATAAGTGGTCTCTGTGTTCCCTTCCCTTGAAGTTCGAGAGTCTTGTGATGTCTCCGACCGAGAGGAAGTGGGAAATAGCATCCTCGTGACTCACAGAGAGCTAGGCACGTCCTCCTTGTCCCCCAAAAGACCACGGTGCCCTGGGCCGCCACATGAGGCATCTTGACACGTGAGGCCACCATGCTGGAGAGGTGGTGTGGGGACAGCCCCAGCCTGCGGCTGCTTCATCCAAGCACCCAGCATGGGAGGGAGGAGGCTCCATGGCGTCCCAGGTGCCTATTCTAGGGCCACCTGGACCATTAGTTCTTCCCGACAAAGTCTCCAGACTTTGGGCAGAGATGAGCCACTTGCACTGTGTCCTGGCTGGATTCTTCACTCTAGAATCTATGCATCATAAAATGATGGCTGTACTCCCCTAGCTCTGTGGATGTTTGACATGGAATGAGAGGGAACTGAGGCAGAGAGAGAAAGAGAGACAGAGAGAGGTGAAGAGAGTCACGAAACCAGTGCAGGGCAGAGCCAGGACCCACCTCCTGTCTGTTGACCTCAGAGTCCAGCCTGTGTTGCCCCCCTAATCTCCCATTCTAGGGAGTGCCCTTTACTCTGGGGGCCACGCTCTGATATTTGGGAAGTGGATCGTGTTCAGAGGCAGAGGCCCCAGCGGTAGATTCTAGGAGGGGTAGCAGGAAGTACTGGGGACCTCGACCTTTGGTAGAAGTTTTAGTGGAATGGATGGGCTGCTTCTGATACCAAAATGTTGCTACTGGGAAAGGAAAAAAAGGCCCTAGTTGGCGGATGGCAGTGCATGTGGTAGGGTAGATCGGCTCAGTTCATGGTGAACGCTATGAGCACCTTTAGGGAAAAGACAGGACCACCCAAGGAGCTGTGAGCCCCACCACTGGAGGCAGCTACACCCCACGTTCACCAAATGCAGCCCGCGTGCACCGTGCACAGCCCAGGTGTACCAAGGACGATGTGGACAGCAGTCAGGTACAATAGGGAGCAACCAGGTGATTTTTGAAAGATGCTTCTAGCCCTGAGATGTCAGAATTCACAGAACAAATAGAAGAGAACAGAAACTACCCTCGGCTCCAGCATAAAGCCCAGGACAAGAGGGGCACAGGCCACCCCTGGAGTCCTGTGGGGGTGCCCACAAGCACACCAAGCTTGGGTAGCTCCAGAAACTCTGCTTCTGGCCAGTGAAAGTGGCCTTGCTCTGGTCACTGCTACAAGAGACGCTTTCTGAATATGAGGGTGTTTATTATTCCAGAAGCCCAGCAAATATTAGGAAGACGAGGGTCAGGCCTCTGCGGGTTTCCAGGCTTGGTGGCCTTCATCAGGATGCGTCGTGCTCAGGGTACAGAACCATCCTCTGCGTGGTGTGCTGTGTCACAGAAGGAGAGAGCAGAGCTGCTCAACAACCAGGAAGCCTGAGGCTCTAGGGCATGATGTAGGACACTGATCTGCAGTCAGGTTACTCTGTCCCCGAGGCCGTGCGAGGGTGTCAGAGCTTGTGTCTCCCGAGGAAGTGGTGGCAGTCTAGTTGGCATGGCTGTGTCCCTTTCTTAGCAGCTCAGGGGCCCCAGCTCTAACGCAGAAGGGCTCTCAGGGCCTCTGAGAGGTGGCTGAGGGAGCACGTAACTGAGACACTTGTTGGAGACCTGTGTTCCCCGGTTCTCCTTGGGACCCCTGACTCAATACATGGGACTAGGTCAAGGCTGCTGCAGAACCTGTGCCCAGGTCACTCTGTGACCAGCCAGGCTCAGGAAGGCTCTGTCTAGGGGAAGAACTGACTCACGAGCCCCTGCAGCCTCAGATATTCATCTACCAAGAGCCAAAGCTCTTGTGCAAGGCCCGGAAAGGACCTGGGAGAGAGGGCAGAAAGGAGCTCGGGGAGAGCCACACTTGGGGCCAGGAATGTCGGCCGGAAAGTACTGGGAGACAGAAGACCGGAAACAGACAGAAGGCCCCCCCGACCCCACCCGTGGCCACGGTCCTGCAACAGAGCCCAGAGGACCTGCCTGTTGGCCTTGGCTCCCCTGTGGTGACTTCATGGGTCGTTGCCCACCAAGTTCAGCAGGGCATTCTTGTAGTCGCCGCTGGTGTCATCCTGAGGGGAGGGGCACAAGAGGGTTAGACTTGTGGTGACCTTGGGCTGACTCCCAAGGGCAGCGCTGTCATCCTTACAGACAGTTGTGCTCCCAGAGTAGAGTAAGCCTACAGGGATGCAGGTTACAGCACCCTTCTTTCTTGTTCTTTATTTTGGAAGGTTCCTTGTGTTACCTTGTGAATCCTCATCAACTGCTCGGGGATGGTGGCAGGAAGTGAACCAAGAGACAGTTCCGGTCTACACGCGGAGCTAGTTGTGTGGCAGTTCCTCGCTCCATCAGCTGCCCTTGGGCCCCTCCACCCACCGGTCAGGACCCAGGAGCCCTGGCCGTTTGCTAATCCTGCGCGATCCATTACTTGTTCAGCGCCGCTAGCGCTGTTCAGGGCCAAGGCTGCAGGCAGGCGCCCAGCGCCACACGTGGGCAGGGCTTGGGTTTGTGCCAGAGGAAGGGTGAGGCTGGACCGAGTTCCGCTTCGCTTTGGGGCAGTTTACAGCCCAGGAAAATGATCTCTTCTCTGGCAATTTAGGAACATTTTCTTGTTGATTTCAAACTTCTCCATTTTTTGGGAAAATGGTTCATTTTTGTCTCCTTTTTAAAATGTATACATTGTACATGGAATTTTCTTGTGTTTCCTCTTAATTTCTTCATGGGAGTTTTTAGTTTTGGCATCTCTATTGGGAAGCATTTTTGTTTTGATGACATCTGTGGAAAACGATCTAGACTCCAGCTTAGTCACAAGTGACTTTCCCAAGTGACCTCGAGCGTAGATGGAGAGGGGTGCTCAGACATTCGGGTACTGCTGAGCAAACAGCTCCTTCTGACTCCGACATGAGCCTGGCCAGTCTCTCTCTGTCGTAGGAGCTCCCCTTCCGACATGGGGAGGGTTCACTTGGACCTCAGCGTTTCTGTTTTCCCGTCTAGCTGGAATGCTGGGAAGGGCCCGGACTCTCTGCACATAGTTGAAAGACTTCAAGACAGTGGAGTTGAGTGGTCTGTGCGGAGCCTTCTGCCTGCAGCCCAGGCTGGCTGGGCCGTCTGCAGCAGCACCGAGGATCCTCCCAGCCCTCCCCACATCCCTGCTTCCCGCTGCCCCATCCTGACACACTGCGGGGCAGAACTGTCCTGTACACATGTGCTCATTCCTTGGTGTCTGTGAGGATGGATTCCGGAACCCCCCACAGACACCAGACTCTGTACCTGCTCTAGCGCTTTATACAGATGGCTGGTAACCTACACACATTTTTCGAATCCTTTCTAGGTTACTTAAATACTGACACCAAGGAGACACCCCTGCTGCTTGGTTTACTGTGTTGCTCAGGGAACAATGACAGCAAGTAAAACTCTGCGTAGGCAGTTTTCCTAAATATTTTTGATCCTCTATTGCTGGAATACACAGATGTGGTGCCCATGGACCCAGAGGAACACCCACCTGTTTGGTGAACTGCTTCTTAGAGAACGCAGCTAACAATGGGCATTTGTACCAGCAACCTGACTTGCAGCCGGCGAAGCCTTGGGGACTTATTTGTCTTGATTTGACTTGTGTGAATGAAGCTGTCAAGGTCTCCGTCGGCATGAAGCTCTAGCTAAGCCGCTCGTCTCCAGGTTACAGCGGCGCACCGATCACTTTGCATTTGAAGACTCCTTAGCTTTCTCTACGTGGAATGTGATTAGACAGCTCGTAGCGCTCATCCAATTTATTCCCTTCAAGGTCGGCTGCCAGGACTGCTTAGGTCCAGAGTGAGAGAGGCCCTGACACCCACAGCGACTCACTCTCACTGACACCTGGCTACCGCTCCTTCTGCATGGCTGTGGAGGATCACAGACAGGACTGGACGCAGGCCCCGGGCCGGCCGCCTGGCCCGCACCGCATCCTCCATACTCTGGTCACCACGGGCTCCCAGCACCCCCCCCCCCCAGCTCTGGCCACCTGCCTCCCTGCTGTGTGCCGCACACACTCCGGGGTAACCAGTGGAGGTCCCTGGCGCCCTGGGAGGGGACAGACATAGTGATGTCCATCACAGCGTCCAGGTCCTCCAGTAACGTGTCCATCCCTGCCTGCCGTCAGAGTTGGGACTCGTGGCTTACCATGATCATGCTGCTGAGGGTCTTGTCGTACATCTTACTGAACTGACACTTGATAAGGTTCAAGTCAATCTCGCTCCTCGAGACGATGTTCCTTATCAGGGTCCCATCGCGCGTCCCCGCTCCCTGGATGACAAGGAGACAACAGATCGTCACTTCTCATGTCTCCTGCCCGATTCAGCGGACTGGACGGGGCCGTGGGGTCGGATCCCCGGGGCTTGGAGGGGGAAGGGTGCAGGAATGAGCGGGGGAAGCACTCAGGGAAGCACTCAGGGGAGCTGGGGTGGTCTGGGGTGTATGTCTGGGGGACACACTCGTTCTGGATACAGCACATTCACTCACTGACTGACTGAGAAGGCTTCTGCCCCATGCAGAGAGCAGCAGCTGCAGCGGTCACCCCCCTGGCCCAGCAGTTCATGGGCGAAATCTTACGGCTGCGGGGATCCCAAGCCCTCTTTTCCTTCTGGGGGTGTGTGGCCAGGAGGCTGTGCTTCCGGGCCACCTTCTCTTCAGGTGGGTCAACGATCAGGCGCCAGGGAAGCTGGGCACTGCCTCCAGTCTGGCAAACTAATTTCATTCTTTCTCCAGTCTGGTTCCAGAAACCAGTGGGCACTGGCAATAGAGGGCCGGGCAGCCTTTTGGGCAATAACTAAACAGAAGCTGGCATGCAGGGCACAGGGGGACACTGTGATAAATCCGTCCACACTCATCCCAGCAGAGGGAGGCTTGGGTCCTGGCAGGCCCCGTCTCTGACCTCCAGGGTCACACATGCTGCATGGCTGGCCTGGACTCACCTGTGCTGGCCTGAGTTCAAGTCACAGCACTGCCATGTAGCAGCACTGTGCCCCCAACTTCATGCCAGTTTCACCGTCCGTAGTGTAGTAATGACACAGGGCTGTTGTCCAAGTCTGGTGCACCAACCCTGAACAGCACCCACTCAACTTCACCCCCAGGAGAGCTGGCTTTCCTTCCCTACCCTCAGCTTGCCCTCTGAGAACCAAAACTAGGGCCCAGAAGCGGTTGGAATAAGAAAGGAGCAAGGCCCAGGCTGAAGACAGTGGTGCTCTGAGCTCCTCAGCTGTGCAGTTGGAGCTGGGTCGGGAAGACGGTAAGGGAGGCAGTGAGAGAACCGAGTCACCTTCATGGCGTAGTACAGTCTCTCTGCGAAGTAGCTGTGCAGGTTCCGAGTGCACTTCACTGGCAAACAGGAAAGCTCTGTTAATGGCGGGAGGCTGTAGGCAGCGGCACCTACACCTCTATTTACTCCTGCCCCAGGTTCTAAGGGTTAACATTGTGCAAGACTTGGCTTATTTCTTTGTTCCCTGCCTGGTTCCAAAATAGAGGCTTTGTATCAGGTGGGGCAGGGCAGGGAAAGCAGCCTGAGGCAGCAGGCATGGCTCCGAAGGCGTGGAAAGGGCAGGCGAAAGGGCAAACGTGAAATGCAGAGAGCACTTGTAAGGGTTGTGGGTGTCACAACTCAGGCCTCTGGGGACAGCACAGGCCCCAGGCAGCCCTGGGCTGTCACCCTCGGAGACCACTCCTCCAAGAATCCAACCTGTCTGCTGCAAGGTGGCACACAGCATGGTGGCCATGGGCCTCAGGGTGCCCATGTATTCTGAATTTTCATGTGACAAAGTGGGGCTTGGGCCTGGGGACTAGTGGCACCTGGTCCTGAGAGTGGGCACTGTGCATGCTCTGCCATAGTGTATCTACCATGGGTACTAGGCTGAAATCTGGCATCTCACAAGGATGCAAGGCTCATGTACAATCTCTGCCCTGTGGTGCTGGGTGGCTTTGTGACCTGAATCCCTGGACATCTCTTGATGGGAGATTGAGTGAGGCCTTAAGGAGAGGCAGATAGGAAGTGCCCACGGCAGCAAGGCCGGCACACGTCCTGTTCTCTGCCATAAGCTATGCTGAGGGAGGTGTTGCTACGAGGACCTAGGAGGCCTGGATAGGAGCAGGGGGTGGGCTTAGATGCCCCAACAGAGGCTGGATTGTGTCTAGGCAGTCGAAGCTGGCCAGGGAGTCTCAGGTGTCTGTGTGCTCCTGAGACGGGGAGGAAGGGGGCGGTGCACACCGCCAGGCCAGGGTAGGGTGAGGGTCCTTCTCAGGAGCACTGTTAGACCTTGGCTCTGTTAGTGACAGTATGGAGAGGTCTCTACCTGTCTGGGCTGGGTCTGGCCTTCTTCCATTATGATCTCAGCTTTAGACCCGAGATCTGCTCTAGAATGGGTCTCCTACGTGGACCCGGCCTCCTGCCGTGGGGAAGGGCCACTGAGCTTGCAGGGCCAGCCCCGGCCTCCTGGGTGGGATTCTAATCCTGTGTACCAGCTCTCCAACCAGCGACCGAGGCAGGGGCTGGGCCCGGGTCAAGGCAGAGAGGTGGCTTTACTCAGCGCCGCAGGGTGAGAGCCAGGAGCTCCGTGGGTGCAGACTCCCACCCGCCCACTCACAGGTCTCTCAAACACACACTGTCACACACATGTGCACTAGCTCCGTCTAAGATGCTGTCACTCACTGTCTCAGTCACACACATGCACACTCACACACCCATCACACGTTTATATTTATACACCTGTGGTCCCTCTCTAATGCGTGCACACACTCACACGGCACTGGGCACACATGGGGAGTACAGGGCACAGTCCTGGAGGGGAGCCTGTGCCCAGGCCTCGCTGCTTACCCACAGTGAGCATGGCCTCCTCCAGCGAGCCGTGCGTCTCACTCCTGATGCTGTCCTCGATGCTCTTGTTGGCAATCTTCTCGTACTCCTCGAACACTGCAGAAGGCGGGCAGCGCTTAGGGCACGTTCAGGTGCAGACTGCTGATCAGCTCAGCCCTCACCTCCTCTCAGAGCCAGGGAAGGGTCCGGGGCTCCCTGGCTCTCTCCCCATGCTATGCTTGAGGTTAGTTGTGCAGGACAGCCCTTGTGCCCCTGATGCCACCCCGGCTCCGTACCTCTCATCAGGTGAGTGGCGCTGCGCGTGCACAGGATGGTGATGAATTTCATCTCGTCGGTTCCGCAGATCTTCTCGCCTGCTGCGTACAGGTCCTGCCATTGGGAGACCCCGAAAAGCCAGGGCAGGTGACTGAGGAGGTGAGGACAAACCCTGGGCAGCGTTCTTTCTGTGGCATCTCTGTGACAGGAGCGCACTCTCCTGATCTCCTTTTACCTCCAAAGCCCCAGGCCTCCCCTCCACGAGGGACCGAGCCCTTCTGAGAAGTGCGCCCCACCCCCGGAAGCACAAAGGGCCACGTGTGGGCAGCACAGAGTCTGGCTGCACCTCCTGCCTGAGCCCTGCATTGGTCCTGCCTGGAAAGACCTTGACTTCCACCCGAGTCACTGTCCTTCCTTCTCTGATTCTCTCTAGGGCCCCTCTCCCAACACCAGGAGGCAGAGGTCTCCAGGCCTGAGCTGGCAGCTCCCCCCCCAGCAGTGGTGCCATCAGTCCCGAGTCCTGGTGGCCAGTCAGGGCACAGCCTTACCTGTGCATCTTGCAAAGCCAGTCCTGGGTCCACATAGCCGCTTATGTCATCTCTGCTGCCCTGGGGATAGAAGGGACAGGCAGCTCTGTGAAGGGTCGCAGGCCACGGAGGGACTTCCCACGGGCAGCTGTCCCCTGAGCCTGGGGCTCAGTCTGTGCAGTGGAGGAGAGCGTCTCGGAAGGGGGTCCAGTGAGTGAACAGCCGTGGGGCCCGGCCGGCCGACGAAGGCCCTGTTCTGTGACCGGGGCCTCCTCCAATTCTGAGGTGCTGAGACTGCAGAGGGCCTGGGGCTGTGCAGGGAGAGCCACGGGGATGGCGGGCCCTGGTCCTGCCCACCCCCAGGTTCTGCTCAGGGGCGGACCCCAGCCTGGGTACCTGCAGCAGGCACACAAGGATCCGCTCCAGGTAGCCACTCGTGTCTGCCCGGATGTCTTCCTCTAGGCTGGACCCGTAGTCTGCAAGGAGAGAGCTCCAGGGGCATGAGGAGGTCCCAGGCCGCCCAAGCTGGCTTCCTCCTGCCAGCCCTGTGTCCCACACCTCTCCCACCACACCTTTCTAGGAAGGCCAGTCCTTGACACAGGGCATGAACACAAGGCCTTTGTGTCCAGTGGCAGTGGTCTGCCACATACACACAGGTGGTCATTCACAGCAGAGGTGACCTGGATGTCCAGCCAAGCTCTGAGCACGGAGACTGGCCAAGCCAGAGGCAAGCATGGCCTCAAGTCTGCAGCT
>PVIR01034832.1:0-16896 GCA_004026965.1 Petromus typicus | reverse complement strand
ACAGTGCCGGGCGTGGTGGCTCACGCCTGTAATCCCAGCACTCGGGAGGCAGAGGCAGGAGGATTGTGATGTGAGTTTGAGGCTGAGCTCAGGGGCCAGCCTGAACCACAAAGCAAGACCCTGTCTCCAAAAACCTAAAAAAAAAAAAGAAGTTGGGACTCAGACTGTAGCTCTGTGATAGATTGTATGCTTGGCATACTTGAGATCCTACGTCCAATCTTTAGCAACAAAAATAAGTTATAACTTACTATGTTAATCATATTTTAAGATTAGAGGCAAAATGTTTCAAAGTGATAATATAAGGAAGTAGAAGCCTCTTTTTGTGTCTCCAACTCTCCCTCCTTCCTTCTTCTCTGTCCACAAACATATACACATAAAAGGAATAAAATAGGAACTCCATTCTGAATAGTAACAATTCTCAAGGTTGAACTAGTGGTTCGGCACAGTGCTTCTCAGAGTGGGGTGGCCTAAAAGAACCTCCTAAAAGAGCTTTCCTCCTCTATATTCCCATCCTCATAACTCAAATAATCAAGAGAAAATAAGGATAGGAGGGAAAAATGCAATGAATCCAGTAGTATAGAAGGAAATCTGATTATGCAGTTATACAGTTCATAATATCTCAAAAGATAAATGAGTAGTTCCATGGTGGAAGGGAGGGCACAGGAGTGAGAAAAAAAATAAGAATCAAGATATATCATGTGCAGGGCCAGGGAGTTAGCTCAGTGGTTCCGGTACCTGTCTTGCAAGCGCAAGGGCCCGGGTTCGATTCCCCGGTAACCACATACAATACTGGTTTGGAGACTCACACCCAGCAGCCACCAGTACCACATACCACAGTGCCGGGCGTGGTGGCTCATGCCTGTAATCTCAGCACTCGGGAGGCAGAGGCAGGAGGATTGTGATGTGAATTTGAGGCTGAGCTCAGGGCCAGCCTGAACTACAAAGTGAGACCCTGTCTCAAAAACCCTAAAAAAAAAAGATATATCATGTGCAGGTACAAATTCTCAATGATGAATGTGATCATCAGGTGTACCTAAAATATACCAACAAACTCAGTTTAAAAACAAATTAGTAGTTCCACAAAAGCATGATTTTTTTTCAGTCCTAGAATCTCCCATTTGTCCATATCGAGAATGATACTATAACTAATATCTTCACCATTTTTACATTATGTGCAGTAGTGATATTTATAGATATATTTTGAATATCTCAGCAATATCATAACAACAAAGGTCATTTCAATGAAAACTATTCTGTATAAGAACCTAAGTGTTGCTGCCCAAGTACTCAGATATAATGTAATGTAGTATTTGGTATAAGGAATACATTTTTTTAAGTCTTTGGAAATATTTAACCAGTACTCCCTAAATATTAGCAGTCTCAACCAATTTTTATATGTTAAACAGTGTAAGTTTAAGGTTATAGTTCCTGAAACATAACAAAATATGAATATTTTGTGCTCTTTTTAAATGCATAATTGTATACTTTTAAAGTTCGTCAATTTTTCATGGCCAAGGAGTTAGCTGGCATGTGGAGCTGAGGCTGGGGATTCAGCTGATATAGCCAACATGACCAACAGAACAGAGGCTGTGATTTTACGACAACGGGTGGCTTGTTGGACTGAAGAGCTGAATCTGAGTATTCAGGACTGTTGAGCCAGGCATACTAGTTAGTGCATACCTATAATCCCAGTACTTAGGTGGTTGAAGTAGAAAAATTGCCACAAATTTGAGGCCATCCTGGGTTACATGGTATGTTCAAGGCCAACCTGATATACACGGTGAGAGCTTGCCTTAGTGAGGTTTCCAGTAAATAAATAAGTAACCATTGAGACCTATGCATTGGCATGACATGGCATACATGGCAGGATGAACTCAAGGATTCCACATACATGCCAGCATTCTGGGCAGGGCCGAAGCTCAGAATTAACTGGCATGAGTAGAAATAGACAAGAGCCAGGAGACAGTCCACACAATTGAAAGATGTCTTCTATCCTGAGAAACTGAGCAAATGAGTTAATATACTGAAATACTATGAAGCAGGTTTGCCATAGGAGTAGAAGCCACAGTATAGAAAGAGTAAAAACAAATTCTAGGGTAGTAGGTGCTGTGAGAGATACTGATATGAACATGTATTTTTTAACAGACAGGGTTAGATTCTTCTGTGTATATGTATATTCACCCATCTATACATACATGTATTTCTAACTTTTCTGCTGAAGGAACCTAGAAGCACTGACACCACTGACAAGGTACTGTTGTTCTCTTATCATTTTGTTATAAAATTGTCTGGGTTTTTTCTTTTTTTTTTTGAGACAGGATGTCACTTTGTAGTTAAGGCTTGTCCTGAGCTCAGCCTTGAACTCACCAGTCTTCCTGCCTCTGCCTCCTCAGTATTGGGATTACAGGTGTCAGCCACCACACCCAGCATTATAGTGGGTGGTACTGATGGCTGATGGCTGAGTCACCACACCCATCTTTCTTGTATGTGTTTACCAGGGATGAACCCAGGACCTTGTGCTTGCAAGACAGGCGCCAGAACCACTGAGCTAAATCCCTGGCCCAATTCTGTTTTATTTTCTCATAAAGTTAAAAAAAATTTATGTTGACAGGGCTGGGGATTTAGCTCAGTGGTGCTGGCGCCTGTCTTGCAAGTACAAGGGCCCAGGTTCAATCTCAGGTAACCACATACAACAATACTGGGCATGGAGACCCACACCCAGCAGCAATCAGTACCACATACTACAATGCCGGGTGTGGTGGCTCATGCCTGTAATTCCAGAGGCAGAGGCAGGAGGATTGCTGTGATGTGGGTTTGAGGCTGAGCTCAGGGCCAGCCTGAACTACAAAGCAAGACCCTGTCTCAAAATAAAAAAGAATCTGACTTAACATCCAAAGGTTAGCTTCTGGATGACTTTTTCCACCAAAAAAATGCAAAGTCTTTAAAGCAGAGAATAAAAAGTATAAGATAATCCCAAAACATCTTGTTATACCAGAAAGGAAGATAGTGTTCCAGCAACAATGGGGATATATCAGGAAAAAATAAGCTCCCAATTATAAAATCATAGGGAATCTGAGCATCAAAATGAGGACAAGGAAAACTCTGTTTTCTGTTATAGTAGAACTCTGTCCTCTGTTATAGTAGAAGACCAGCTAATAAATGGAGACCGAATGATAGATTAGAGACAACATTTTGCATCCTCAGTAGTAATAACTGCTTTGGGGAGATTACTGGTGTGAAAAACATTGTGCAAAAATGTGTTAAGGCACAAAATATTTGCATAGTCTAAAAGTATCTCCATGCAAAAAACTTCATTCCAATTAATTAGCACAAAATACTTGGTTAGTTTATATTTGAAAAATGTGGCAGACACCATCTAAACTGGGTGATTAAAGCTAAAATCACCAGTAACAGGTCAGATCAAGATACGAACTTCTTGATAAAATACACTGAAAAGAACATAGATGTGTATTCCTCCTAAGTAATATAACAATTTAACCATTAAGAAATATATATTATTATATGTAGACACAGATATAATATAGATAGATACAGGTTTATATTTGAATGAATGAATGATAAGGCAAATACAGAATGTTAGCAATTAAGAAATCCTAATGAATAATAGAAGACTTGTTTTTTGGCGGGTGGGGGTGAGACAGGATCTCGCTTTGTAGTTCAGGCTGGCCTTGAGCTCAGCCTCAAACTCACATCACAGCAATCCTCCTGCCACTGCCTCCCGAGTGCTGGCATTACAGGCTTGAGCCACCACACCCGGCACTGTAGTATGTGGTTCTGATTGCTAGTGGGCTGTCTCCACGCCCATTATTGTTGGTTACTAAGGATTGAAACCAGGCCCTTGTGCTTGCAAGACAGGTGCCTGAACCACTGAGCTAAATCCCCAGCCCTTCTTTGTATTATTCTTACAACATTTCTATAAGTTTGAAATTATTTTAAAAGAAAAGATTTTTAAAATTTGTTAATAAACAGCTAAGCAAGGTAGCACGTTCCTATAATCCTAACACTCAAGAAGCTGAGGCAGAATGATGACCATGAGTTCAAGGCCAGCCTGGGCTATAATAGTGAATTTAACATAAGCCTGTACTACATTACAAGACATTGTCTCAAGAAAAGCAAACATTCAATCAATAAATAAAATTTTGTTAGTAAACTAAGATTTTCATAATCTTATAGAAATTGCAGTGCCTAAAAATATTGAGAATTTTAAACATATTACACTAAATAGAAGACCCAAAGGTGGTATACGCAGGTAGGAGCAAAATAGTGCAGAGGAAGAATTAATGTATATATACTGTAAATTGGTTCAGTGTTAGCTCATGATCAGTGAGTAAACATTATGATTTAGCAAGTTTTAATTTAACAAAAAGAGAACTTCCTTAATTTCTCCACATAACTAGGTTGTGGTGGCACACCCCTGTAATCCCAGCACTCAGGACACTGAGATAGGAAAAACACAAGCTCAAGGCCAGCCTAGACTACATAACAAGATCTTATCTTTAAAAAATAATTTTTTTTAAAGAACAGTGTAGTGGCACAGTCATTTAATTGCAGTGTTCTAGGAGGCTGAGATGGGATGATTCCAAGTTTGAGCTCAGCCTGGGCAATATAGCAACTTAGCAAGACTCCCTTTCCAAAAAAAAAGTCTGGGAACATAGCTCAGTGTGGTGAAGGTTCTTATATATCTCTAAATGAGGTTTGTTTTTTCTCACTGGAAGAAAAGCTACTCAGCATTATAGGAAACTCGAGATTACAAAATGGCTTGAGCCTGATTGTGTTTAAGATTTCCCCAACCCTGATTGCCTTTTTTCCTAGTATAAAAGAAATGTAAAATAGTTTTTGCTCCATATGGAGAAGATGATACTTGAATGTGACATCCTAACTCAAACTGCACATATTAGGAAAAGATTCAAAAAGGGAAAGATAGAAGAATGGAGAATAATTTTTTAGAAAGGGCAGTTCACATAGAAAAGTTAAAAGTATAGAACTTTGTTATAAAATGACGGGCTTTGCCTAAATGGTTTCTCCTTTTTTCATTGATAGACATTATATTAAATTATAATACAAAATAGTACAGTTATAGGATGAATTGTTTAACTGCAAAATTGTAAAACTGGAACAAAGTCAATAAAATGTTGTAAAGTTTCTTTTTGGAGAGTTTTTACAACTGAAGCTGAATCCCAAATACTCAGTGTCCCTTTCCAGCCTTACCGTATTTGTCAGTGTCATGGCTATTTGACCTGGGTGACCTCTTCTCAACGTTAACCAGAGGTGTCCTACATATTGAATGATTATCTTTGAAGATCAACTTACATTTTTAAATCTTGTTGACACTGTTCTTTTAGGAAAATGAAAGTTTTATTCTAAAATTTATCTCTGTATCCAAAGATTAGCAATCGATGGTTGTCTTAAAGCCTAATAAAATTCTAGATATTAGCCAAAGGGCACATATATTACTAAAACTACCCCACTTCAACAAGCACAAGACATAAAATACCAAACTTCAGAGAACTAGACTTCAATAACATTTGCAATTTCTGTTATTCAAAGCACTAAAAATACTCATTTTTTATTATTTGGAAAAATGAGATATTTTAAAGTCAATAAAGAAAAATAAAATGGTCACGATTTGAACAGACTCTTCAAGAAAGAAGATATATAAACATAAAATAATACACAAAAACCATAGTTAGAACTACAATTTTACTAAAATGGCTAAAATCAACAAGCCTGACACTAACCCCCTATTAGCACAGATATGGAACTAGAGCACAGTGTTAAGAGTATAAACAGTATACTATTTTGGAAAACTATTGAACAGTTTATTGTTATTAGATATACATCTTACAACCTAACACTTTGGTATTTGGTACTTGCTCAAGAAAAATAAAAACATACATCCACGAAAAAACATGTAATGTACAAGACTGTTTGTAGCAACCTTATCTGTAAAACCCCCAAATTAGAAACAACCCAAATGACCACTAACAGGAAACTTTTAAGATTATATATTGTATCATGGAATATTACTGAGCAATAAAAAAGAATGAACTTGTAGCACGAGCAACATTAGGAATGAATCTCCAGTACATTCTGTAGAAGGTAGAAACCTCTTTCTCTCTCTCTCTCTCCCCCCAAATATATATCATATATATAAAACCTTTTATATATATATATATAAAATGTATGATTCCATTCACTGTACATGACATTCATTAACAAGGTAAATTAATCTACAGTGACTAAAATCAGAATAGTGATTACTTCTAACAGTTGACTGAAGGAGATACAAGTTTCTAGGACAACACAAATATTCAATACCATGACCAGAGATATGGCCATTTTGGAGTTTATCAGATTCTGCTCATAGAGATCTGTACATTTTGCTGTTTGTTTAATTTTTAAAATCAAATCTTATTTCTAATCTCTTTTTGGCTTGTTAAAGCAGTTGAACTTACAGATTCTACCAAAGAGCTAAAAACTGAATATTTCCCTAGACTACAATTTTTCTATTGCTTCTTTGTTTTTTCCAGCCTCCCATCTGGGAACCAACAATGATGGAATGAACTTCTATGTCATCCAGTCACTGTTTGGGTCACTGAGCTTCAGATTCCAAGGCCCTTTCCCAGCACTTAGTCCCATTTTTAATTTTCAGGAAGTATTGTTCTAAAACTTGGCTTGGACTTTGTCCTCTTCTTGGATTCCTTTTTCCATTTGTTTTCTTTGTATTTTTATTGGTTTGCACTCCTCTCCTTTCAGAGTGGCGGGTTATAAGTTGCTGGTGTTGGCAAAATACTAGGCATAAACCAGAAGTCAACTCCCTCACTCAAGGAATATATCCTTTATTGGTCACAGATATGACATTACATTCCTGCCTCTTCAATGTACTTGCCTCTGTGGCTATTTTCACCTGACTGAGCCAAATGGACACAGGAGCTGTGAGGGCAAAACATACAGGGTAGAAGGGAGAAAAAAGAAAGATTTCCCAGCCTGAATGTTTCTGATCTGGTTTTCTTCTTTTTGTGATGTTTGAACTTGTTTCCTCAGGTCATATGCTAAAGTCTTATCCAAAAACTAAGAGCAGCAGCTTGTGAGAGGCTGCAGAAGGCAAGACCGGACATCTTCAAAAAGAATAGCAGAGCTGTGAAGATAAATGTATTTCTGCAGCAAGACCAGGCGTGTGTGTGTGTGTGTGTGTGTGTGTGTGTGTGTATGTGTACACAACTTTACAAGAACTGTCTGTGGAGTAGACTCATTTTTTTCTCTTCTCTGCTCTCACATACTATAGTACTTTCTTCCTCTGACAGCTGCCTTTAACTTTTTAATGCAAATACGCAGGTATCTTGCCAATTGGATCTTGCCAGTTAGATGATGAAATCTCTGGCAAAGTATTGCTTGCTTTAAAAATCAAGTAAATAGAAAAAAAGGAAGAATATAAACAAGCAGACACAGCACCAGAGGCAACTGACAGGGCTCTGAGTTACTTCTATTAACACCAAGTTCAGAAAAGAAAGAGGAAATGGGAATTTGACTATAGGCAAGAAGAAATTTTGTTTTTTTCTTGTTGTTTTTTAAAAATTTTTGAGATAGGGTCTCACTTTGTAGTTAAGGCTGGTCCTGAACTCAGCCTTGAACTCAGCAATCCTCCTGCCTCTGCCTCCCAAGTACTGGGATTGCAGGTGTGAGCCACCACACCCAGCATTGTGGTGTGTGGTACTGATTGCTAGTGGGCATGAGTCACTACACCCTGCATTGTTGTATGTAGTTACCAGGAATAGTACTCAGGACCTTGCACTTACAAGGCAGGCAGCTACCAAGCTAAATCCTTGGCCCAAGAAGAAATTTTTTCTACATAGGTTAAATTATGTAAACAGTAAGTATTAGTTGCAGTTTATCCTCCCAATGTGGAAACAACCCATGGTGTTCAGTGGTAAAGGAGATACTTAGGCATAAAACTGTAGAATGTGTGCTAAATGTAGTCTAATCTTGTTTGTGGAGAAAGAGAGAGACAGAAAGAGAATATGAAGGAATGAATGAATGAACAAATGAATGAAGAGACCTATGTGAATCAGAACTTTAGATTAAAAAACTTTTCTGGCGAGGTGTGATGATGCCTGCTCATACTCCCAGCTACTCAGGAGGCCGAAGCAGGAGGGATCATTTCCTTCCTTGTCTTGAAGAAAAAGAATCCTACTTTTTATGCCTTGTCTTTCCTCAGTTCTTAACTAGGGCAGCTCTTGATCCTTGTTACTCTGGCTACTCCAAACTCATTGGGACTGAAGTCGAACATAAAAACATTTATTCTGAACTCAAGTTTTATGTGCCTTCAGCTTTACACAAAGAATGTTAATAGTTTTTGTAAATTTAGTTCTTATTAGGTTGGCCTTCCTGGGACTTAGCTCTTTTGAGGTCTAAAACACAATATGGAATATTTTTATATGGTAAAGCTCTGCATTTAGAGAGCTCCTAAAGGTTTTCTAGCAGCCCTAATCTGTCTTTTTTTTCCTCCAATATCTCCCCATAGGAGAGAAGGTAAGCACTCCTAAATCTCTAGAGCTCCTGCAGAGGCAACTCTTTAGACTCTTGGAATTTCAGTGGGTCTTGATAGTGACCACATCCCTGAACATTAAACACAGGTCATCTCCTGGAGATAAGGTCCCCCAAGCCAAGCAGAGAAGAAAATGAATCCTGTAGAATGCTGCATAGACCCACCCAGGCACTGTTGTCCTAAATCCAGTGGGCCTTAGAAACTGGAAATGACCATTTTCTAGCCCAGTCCCAGCAGCATATTTAAAATAAATTACCCTTAGTTTTTATCCAGAGTTTTAAATTGTTTACAAATTGTAATGGGAAAATCTAGAAATAGGAATAAGTAACTACAGTGTGTTCCAAGACTGCTTGCCCTGGCAGCTACTTTGATAATAGTGGTTATAGGCAATGATGATCTCTAGGGAAACATATGAATATTTTAAAACAGAGAACGTGTAGGATCATAATCCCTCTATCAGTATGGGTATCTTCAAAGGTGAACCCTGAAATTTAAGTAGTCTCCTACTGACATACAGAAAGATATTGCTGCCAATGTCCAGTGAACTGTCTTGTGCCGTGCCCAGGAAATACTGCTGTCTTAGTCACTTTCTTATTGAAAGTTGAGGCCAATGCCCTCAACTTGGAGAAGAATTTTATTTGGGCCTGTAGTTTATAGAGGTTTTAGTTCTTAGTCAGATGGCTATAAGGCAAACACAGCATGGTGAAAGGGCCTGAGCAAAGGAAAGCTGCTCGTGTCATGGCAGCCAAGATGCAGAGAAAGAAGGGAGGAGCCAGGGAAGGAAACACAGTTTTCCAAGACACGTCCAGAGCGATCCACTGCTTCTGACCGTGCCCACCTCTTAACAGAACGTGAGGTTTTTTGAGGACCTCTCAGATCTAAACCATAACAGCTGCCATGGCCTCCCTTCCTATGATAGCTGCCCATGCAAGGAGTCCTAGCTACTTGATTACCCAGCCTTCCACGGCAGGCACTAGCAAAGCTTTGTAGCTATTGTTGCTATTCCTGAATCTTTAAGAGAGTCCCGTGCACCTCTTATAAGAACACTCTGCTGCTGGGACCACTGCTGTAAAAGTGAGGTTTTCCTCCAGCCACCTTCCAGTACTAAGGAAAGATGGATCTAAGCTACACTGACTTGCTACTAGAACAAGTGAGGAAATATTCCTGATATCTCTGGTTAGGGCTCAGTATTTAAAATGTTATAATGGTGCTTTTGTTCTATGGTATTAGGTTCAATAACATTCTGTTCGTTTGGTTGACTACCATTAAAAAATACAAAATCCCAAGTAGTTTAAACAACAAAATTTTATTTTCTTACTGTTCTGGAGGCCAGAGGTCCAAGATCAAAGTGCCAGAGGATTGGTTACTTCTATGCAAAGTCCCTGGGTTTTACCATGTTTGCCTTCTTACTGTGTCCTCTGGTAGAATATCCTCTGTACCTGTGCATCCTTGGTGTCTACATGTGTCCAAAGTTTCTTTCCTTTTGAGGGGACAAGTCAGGTTGGACTAGAACCACCATAAAGGCCTCACTTTCACTTGATTATCTTATAAAGGCACATCCTGGAGCACTGGGATTGAGGCTTCAATCTACAAATCTTGGGAGGATACAGTTCAACCTCTAATGCACATTATGAGTAAAACAGGCTCAGGGGGACCACTTCAGAATCTAACTGCTACTTAGATCATTGTGCCAGGGTTTTAAACAAGTGACTGTCACACCAACTCTGGAAACTGCATTTCAAATATAGTAAATGTGAGGCTGTGCCTGCTCAAAGGCAGCTAGTACGGAAGAATCCATTTTATCTGTGAGTTGCACAGTTCTCCCTTGAGGGAGGTACAGAGCCTTCTGGTGGTTACTTCCATCCAGTAAGTTCTGTGAAAAGCACTTCATAACTGAACCTTTCTGAAAAAGCCATCATAGACATGAAATTATAAAATATGGAACATATTTAATGAATGAAATCAGGAATTTTCTGGAAATAAAATTATGGTACTCTTCATTGTATATATGTTTTCTTACTGCCTCGACTGCCTTTTTTGATACAGATGACTACGTAGGCACAAAACTGCTCAGCTTAGCATATGCTTGCTGGGTAAATGGTAGCTTTCATTTTAACACTAGAGATAACAGAGTTGCTGGAAAGACTGCACTGATGTTTAGTAACCCTGAATATCACGTGTTGACTGATGGGATTTTTCATGGGGTTCTTGTTATAGATAGATAGTGTTTTAATTTTACCAGCTGAAGGAATCTTACTCTTGTCTAATGAAAGCCCTAAACCAAATTAACATTTATTCCTGGCTTAACAGAAAATTATAATAAGGTAGCAATTTCAAGCTAGTCTGGATATTTGATAAGGCTCCTACCTGAATCTGTTTCTCCCATCTACATGCCTGAAATTTCATTGGTTCGTTTTATTCTCTGCAACATATTACCTTTTTAAGTGAAAATACTCTCAGAAGGATAGCACATCGTATCATCTCAACATTCCTGCAGTACTCAGGATAATAAGACCAGTGAGTGACTGCGAAGAGATCAGAAAAGGACAGTAGTGCTGTTAATCTCTCCATTGTAGCCCAGGTTACAGTTATTCTTAAGATTCTCTTACTTTAGGTTACTCAATATATCTAGAGTATATGGGAAATCATTCAGCCTTTTGCTGAAATCAGAATCAGTAGACATTTTTTCCTAAAAGTAAGTGCACCACAGCTGGATATCAGGATGCAGCTAGCAGGAAGACAGGAAATCTTGGGAAGGATAAAGTTTTGAATTTTCTCTGGCCCTACATGAGACATAGAGTGGGTATAATAGGAAGCCTTCATAAAAGCTGAAAGTGTCTTCCAACTAGAAATAATCTGCCAGCTCTCAGTTGGGGATTGCTGTTCAACTCACTTCTTAAGACAAACCCGTGATGAGCTGTATTTAGTCATATATTATTAAATATGGAAAGAATTTAGACATCATCCAGTCTCTCCTTTTTATATAAGAGGAAGCTGAGATGATAAAACTAAATGAGAGAATGAGGAATAGAACTGTTCCCACTACTTTCTCTTGCACTGCTGGGAAGAAAATCCTCTCCACCTGGCACTGTGTTCTCTTTCAGCAAAGTGAAATCTCATAGAATGCAGCCAGGGCACTTGCCCACCAGCTCGGACAGAGAGCAGCAGTTAAGTGCATGTCTGAGCCAGATACCATGTGCCAACCCAGGCCTGTGGATTTCTTCATGGAGAAATGGGTTGGTGGATAATAAAAGGTGTTAGGTTGCTTCAGCCTCCTGGGGGCAGAAGCTTTGCCAGTGCCTCAGGTGCTCCCCATATGGCCAGAACACTCCCAGTGGTAGGTCCTGTTGGAGGTACCAGATTCCACAGACAGCCATCCTGTGGCTGTCAGGAATAATTGGACAAAGCCACATGCAAGAGTAATTCAAAGGGCTATTCTTTGTTTCAGGTGGCCTCCTCAGGTTGTGTGCAGAGAAGTGATTTCTGTACTCTCCAGTCCCTCCTTGCTTTTGTTGAGCTCTTTGCCTCCCTTCCTCAATCCTCTGAGGATTGATTGAGCCCAGCTGTCTCTGAAACTGCCTGCTTGGAAGCAGAAGTCAAGAGAAAAGATCTAATGATTGCTTTCCTCTTGGCAAGGCTTACTTTGGCATGGGCTTTGCCTTGTCATACTTGGCCATCCTCTCCAGTTGACAAAACCACATGGCACCATTTGAGCCCTGGAATGCTGTGGTTTTGCCATAGTTTCTGGTAGAGCAGTGCTGTCAAGCTGTCGGCATTTGTTGAGCCAGATTAGAAATATCCTTAGAGTTTCTCAGTCTCACCAAAGTCTCTGAGCTCTCAGGGTTTCTGGGAACATTTTTCTTTCAATTTCAGCCTTCCCTAAGAGCATTCACATCATGCCTCAAACTTTCTTTCTTTGAGCAACCCCAAATCAGTAACATGCAACTCCAGACTGCCCCTCTCCACCGTCCTACTCTGTGCCAGTCAAATCAGACACATCTTGCTACACTGGTGGTCAGGCTGTACTCACTTCTCACCACTGTATATGGTCATCCTTGTGGTGTCATTCATACCCAGAGCACCCCACTTGACCTCAGAGCTTTGATAGTGATGGATCCTTCCTGCTTCCTCTGAGTTACTGGGACAGGAGTTCTGTATCTCACTAAAGGAACATTTTGTCACCTCACTCTGCAGTCAGATACTACCCAGAGAATGTTTTACATTTGCACTTAAATAGAAAGAAAATCCCACAAGATCTGTATCTCTGCAGAAGCCTTTCTAAGAAGCTTCTCTCTGTTACAGTGGCCCTACAGTCAATTACCATGAGCTGAACATAGCAGAGAGTGGTGCTAAAAATAGAGGGCACATTGAACACTTCTTTCTCTCTTCCTGCATGGCCAAAGACACTGGCTGGATATCGACTGGGCTTTGTGCTTACTTAGCACTTAAATCTTAGCTGCAACAAAGCCTTGTTCTTAACCCTGACAGTTTCAGCATTAGATTTCTTGTTCATTATTTAGATTTGGGGACTCTATTTTGTTTTGTTTTGTGTTTTCATCTTTTCCTTTTTGACACTTTTCCTTTTTCGAGAGCCAAGTTAAATACATAGGCCTAGCCAGCTAACCTGGCTACGTCTGTGCTTCACAGAACTCGCTGCCACTCTGATGAATCCTTTTGGCAAGGAAAGAAATTTTTCTCTATCTTGATAATGACAGGCTTTTAATTTAAATGTCTGTGTTCACTTCAGTTAACAGATTTGTGCGAAATAATATGAAATATTACTAAATTAACTTAGACAATGTACCAAAATTCTGCCGAGCTAGAAAATCTTTTGTTTAAAACACATGACACTTTCTGAAGCAAGTCTTCCACCTGGAAATGTCGTCTAAAGGCCATGCTATGCGTCCTTTTCCTCAGGACTGTACTGTTGTATACATTCTACCAGAGAGGTGTCTGGCTTATTTGCACACTGGGGCATCATAGTTACACCAGTGTTCTTTGGTGTTCAGGACATTCCAGCGTAGGAGCTGACTTCCTGTGCTGTTGGGTCTTGAATTTAGTAAGGGACAAATCAGATCTGTGTAAAATTCCTATTGAGTTTTGTGGAGTTTTTTCCCATTTTTTTTTATAGCCATATTTTGTCACTGTACTCGTCTGTGTCCCCCTTCTTTCTACTCAGAGAGGGTATAACACTTACTGAGAAAAGAAGATAATCTAGGAAGTTACTATAGGCACAGTATCACTTAAAAAAACACAGGTTTTCTCAGATGGGGAAAAATGCCTTAGAAGAGCAGTCAACAGTTTGGGAGTGTCTGGATATAAGAGGGTTTGAGATGAAGACATTAGTGTGTTAGCAACATCCGCACAAGAGAGTCACCAAAAAGCACAGGTTGCTGTTGGCTTATGTACATATAACCATGTCCCATGGGCCTAGCTTCTGCTATAATGTAAGGAGATTAATTTAGAGTAACAGGTAGCAACAGTAGGTATTTAGGTCCTGTAAACTGCCACTGGCCCTGGTTCATTTGGCCACGTTTACCTGGGTTCTTTGGCCTCCACTTTTGACATTCACAGCATGACTGATTCTAACCTTCAAATGAATGGAAAGCAACAGTGAATATGACAGCTCTAGAGGTCTGGTAGCTAGCAGAGTCAGATTCCTTGTAAAACTTCCCTCTGAGGAAGGACATCTCCTTTCTGTAGAGAAGTTGTGCATCTGGTTGGTGTTGGTGGGTAATACATATGAAGTTTGTGTTATCATTAAGGCAGATACTTGAGGTCTGTCTGCTAGCCGTTGTGCCTCTTTGGATCTGTTTTCTTGCTTAGAGGATTAGAGAAGCTCTTGTTCCACTTCCAAGCTTATCACTTGAAACTCGAGAACTGGCCTGCTTTGAGTCTACCACTATAAACCTAGTACTGCAGTTGGATATACTAATTACCTTGGCTTAGAGAAAGTGGAAAAACTAAATGATGAGCTTTGTATTTGTACTGATTGAGTAGAAACTATCTTTTGGGAATTGGGTGCCAGTAGTAGTATCAGGTACAGAGTTTTCAGTGCCATAGCTAGAAAGCAGAAAAGCTCTTGATTTGGTGGGTTTCATTTGGGGAGAGTTTTGTTGTTGTTGTTTTGTTTTAGGATTTTTTTTTTCTTTGTAGGGTTGGGGATTGAACCCAGAGCCTCATCTGAGCTAAGCAAGCACTCTACCACTGAGCCACACTGCCAGCCCTTAATTAGTTCTTATTTGGTTTATAACACTAGAAAGTGATGATCAAAATATGTGATAATCTAACTTTGAAAATACCTAGCTACTGGAAGGAATGTGGCTGGCATCTAACTCAGTAAAAATTTGAGGAGCACTTACTGTGTGCAGAAGATAGCATGTTGCAGATAATACTAGAAAATAATTATATAGTCTTCATACTTTGTGATTTAAAGGACTTAGTGTTTCTGCTGTGTGGGAAGAGTTGATAGATACATCTCGAGGAAAGTGCTATGGAATATCATAATGTTTGGCATTAGAACTTGCTGGGTACAGAGACTCCCAAAAAACCTAAATGGTGCTTTAATTAAGCCCTCAGTTCATGATTATTCATGGGAAAGCGATAGTATCTTACATTTTTCTTTTTTAGATAGGGTCTCACTATGTAGTTCAGGCTGGTTTCAAACTCATAGTGATCTTCCTACCTCCCCTTTCCAAGTGCTGGGATTAACAGGCATTGCCACCACATTCCAGCATCTTACTTTTGACAACAAAAGTCTTTCCTCATAAAAACAAATTCAAACATTGCTTGGCAAAGGAGTTCATCACATGAGAGTGAGTGGGAAGAGGCCCCACGGCAACCTCACCATCATCACAGTTTACTCAGCCTTATGCAATACTGACCATAGTGGCAAGTTGCTTTTTCACTGTGTCGTTTGTATCACTGGCAGCAGGAGTGGGCAGAGCCATGAAATTTTATGTTCTTCCCAGCAGATATTAGAGAAAATTTGCACAAGGCCCAAGACTCAATCCCCAGCACTACAAAACAAAAACAGAAAGCAGATATTTATAGAAAACTACGTTTCAGTGTTATTGTAGTTTGAAAATTTAACTAGGAAGGTATATTCTCTCTATATATATCTTCAATACCCTGCCGATTGAGGCTATGAGTTGTAGGTCAAACCTGGCCGGAATGAAGAACCATTTCCTCTTGATCCATCATTTCCAGAGCTCTAATCTCATGCCGGTTTTATAGCTCAAACCTCAGGGCTTAATGCATCCTGGATTAAGCTATTAAAATCTAAGCTATTAAAATCTGAAATGAGATTCTTGTCTGCTTAAACCAAAGTAGTCATTTCTTTGTAATTTCCCACACCATCTGCAGAAAAAACTTAATCTAAGTCACTTTAAGCCACAACAGAATTTATCCAGTGATTTTCCTTGTAGCTATCCTTTTTCATACCCATCAAAACATCCTCTTTTCACCTCATTCTTTGTGGCCGTGCATAGCAAGTTATTCACCTTGAAATTAGGACAAGTATGGGAATATTGAGCAACTTTCTCTCTTTTAAATATTTCTTATTTCCTTGCTTTCTAGTAACTTTCTGTAATGTCTTTATTTAGCTGTGGAAAGAAGTGGTATCTACTTTAAAATCATGACTTAGGCCAAACAATAGATATTCCCCAAGTCACCGAACTCATCAGTTAGCTATGTTTCTATTCCTCCATCTAGCCCATTTATGTTTCTTATCATTGCTGATACTGGCAACTGTGTCTGTGTCACCTCAGTGTTGAAAGCAGGAAAAGTTGGGTGGTTTAGCCTGTAAGTGGCCCATCCAAACAATGCCTTTGCATGGTTGAGACTATAGACTCGTATTTCTGAATGTCAGTCTTCCTTTTGAGGTCCTCTGTGTGTCTCTGCACTGAGCCATACTGGAAGTAGTGGCTTTCTTTCTTCCCCTTACTGCACACTCCTCCAATGTGTGCTGTTTCAAATGCTCTGATAGAGTTGCTGTTGCACTTGTGTTTCTTGGCTCCAGTTCTTCTGGTATTTCTACTTTGAGCTCAAGAAAGGTTGGAACAACTACTGAGAAATTATAATAACATTCAACAGACAAAAGCAAGAAAATTCCGCCAGAGGCCATTGTCACATCTTAACTCTTTCCCCATTTTCTGTCTCTAGAGGACATGACGTGGAGTGGGGTATATAGTTTATGCACCCCACTCTACCAAAAGTTGATATTTTTAGGTTTCTTTCATTTGGTCATCATTTGTCTGGTTGGTTGGTTAGTTTTGTGGTGATGAAGATCAAACCCAGGGCCTCACACATACATGCTGGGTAAATACACT
>PVIR01034831.1:0-16900 GCA_004026965.1 Petromus typicus | reverse complement strand
ATCATTAGCCTAGTGGTTCTCCACTCTGTCCGCACAGTAAAGAAAGAGGAAAATAAAACAATGGGGGTATCCAAGGCCCACCTCAGAATAACTGAGAATCTCTCTGGAACTAGGGTCAGGCAGAGATATTAAAACGCTGTCAGGGGGCCGGGGAGTTAGCTCAGTGGTTCCGGCGCCTGTCTTGCAAGCGCAAGGGCCCAGGTTCGATTCCCCGGTAACCATATAACAATGCTGGGTGTGAGGACCCATACCCAGCAGCAACCAGTACCACATATCACAGTGCCGGGTGTGGTGGCTCACGCCTGTAATCCCAGCACTCTGTAATCCCAGCACTCGGGAGGCAGAGGCAGGAGGATTGTGATGTGAGTTTGAGGCTGAGCTCAGGGCCAGCCTGAACCACAAGCGAGACCCTGTCTCAAAAACAAAAACAAAAACAAAGCAAAACAAAAACGCTGTCAGGGTTGAGAACTACAGGTCTAAAGTAAGAAGCAATAAAAGCCATGCCCTCAAAGTAATTCAAAACCAAAAACCTGGTCACATAGTTCTTTCCTCATCTTGGAAAGGGAGAAGGGCAGACACTGACAAAATTCTTTGATCTTTATCCATTTCAGATTGCCCATAGTTAACAGACATTAAACACTCTTAAGTTATTGAAATATGCTACTCAAACTGATATTCTACTTTTCATTTACAAAGCTCTTATGAAACAATACTAGTTTTCAGAGAAAATCCTCCACATTTTAGGTTTGCATAGATGTTCAAGTCAGCTATCTGCTCAACTAAGGAGTCAATCAGATGTATTACAAAGTATTTTAGTAATCAAGTTATTATAAAAGATATTCACTTAATGTACCACAGAGAAACTTTCTGGTACAGAAAGGAAAAGATCTGAATGTTTCTCACCTGTTTCTAAAACTGTGAGGATTCCTTTTTATAGGATCAGTTGCTTCAAAGTTAGAACCTAAACAAGACTCTTTAAAAATGCATACATAACATGCTTTGTCTACAACTGAACTGTAGCACTGACAGATCCCTACAGGAAGGTGCAGTAGCACTACAGGCTTCTTTCACAGTCACCTTTCCTGATTTTCCAGGTTAGGATCCATAGCAGGTCAAATCCAGAAAACAACTTCCTCCTTAAGAACTTGTGAATTCAGCTGGCGATGCCTCCTCAAGTCCGCAGAGTTCCACTTCTTCAGAGACTTCCATCAGGACTCCATGTCCACCTCAGTTCCTTCACTTTTGTCCTCAAGTGTCGGCTCTGGGGGGCCATCCGCAATGATGTCTTCAATGTCAGCCAAATCAATGGGAGGCAGAGGGTTCCTCCAGTACTGGAAGGAATTATACTGCCAAAATTCCTCATCGTGCTTTAGGAAGGAGGAGAGGAAAACGTATCAGTGGGATAGAAACAGGTTTTGCCCCTTCAGGAGATAAACTGCCTTGCTTGAAGAGCAAACTTAAGTAGACTTTGCAGACTTTTATTTTGTATTTTCAATACATATGTATTTTTCCAAGGCAAAATATTTCATGAACTAAATATGTCCACTTTAATACTTGAACATTTAAAAATATTTGTTAATAGTGTAAAGTTAGAATTTCCTCCAATAGTATCTATTTCCAAAATTTTCTCCTTATTTACCCAAAGAAAATGTTTGAAAACAATCAAAATCTACCTTTCAATAAGGAAAATAAGAATCTACTTTTAAAATATGCAAACATCCTCCCTTTAAAATTGTTTCTCGTCTTTTTCCCCTACTTGGTTTTTTTTGGGTACTGAGGATTTAATTCAGGACCTTGTGCCTGCCAGGCAAGTGCTGTGCTGCTACATCCCCGGTTCCAGAGGTTTGACTATTTTAACAGGTTGACTTTATATAGGCCAAAATATTTTGACAAGTTTTACTACAAAATATTAGGATATGAACATGATCAAAAGCAAAATACTAAGTTTATGAATTAACAACAGACCTTGGTACTAACTTAAATTGATATATCAAAACTTACTAATCTAAGTGCTAGCCCCTTAAATTCAGCAAGTTACTCTGAATGACTCCAAAACTATTTCAAAAAATATAAAACACTAGCACACTATTGTGCCACAAAGGAGGACAAATATGAGTCATTTGTAGGAAAATTGATGTATCTTAAGACTATAATGGTAAATAAATCAGACACACAAACTTAAATATTCCATGATTTTTCTTATATGAGAAATAATGTATAAACTGCAAAATAAGATCTAAAATAGGGGAAAAAACTGACCCAATTACAGAGACAGAACTTTCCCAAACGGGAAGGAGACCCAGAGATGGAAGAGTTAGAGAAGGAGGAAAGGGGATGAAAAAAGAATTGAGATGTGTTCTGTACACAAACCAACTCCGCACAATGAATGTAATCATGAAGTACCACAAACATTTTCTTATAAAAACAATTGACACAGGAGTTCAAAGCATCTCCAAAATATCTGCACAAAATGAGCAGTATGGAGGTTATGCACAGGATTACAATATAATTCTGAACTTCAACACTCTCCCAAAATCAATATCCTTATTTATCCTACTAAAGTAAGGACACTACACTGTGTCCTTTAATCTTTACTACAGCAGATCTAACAGGAACATAATAGGAGCCATATAGGTAATTTAAATTTGTCTGATAAGCACAGTAAAAACAAACAGGTGAAATTAACCTTAATATCTTATTTGACCTAACAGATCCAAAATATTACTTCAACATGTGGTTGACATTTTAAAAGTTAATATTATACCATCTTTTTGTCACACTTGGTTTTCAAAATCTGGCACATAAGTTTGCATTTCCAGCATTATTCACACTAGTGACATTTCAAAACCCTTAGATGGTTTTGAAACCTTTACTGATTACTGTGCTGTGGCTATAAACATCTCATTAGGAAGTGTCTTAACACAGTAAACTTTAATCAAGAGTCTTTGGGGAATTTCATAATTGGATAAAGATGAAGTAAACAATAAAATTGCACTTTAATATCAAATGGTTAAAACAATATTCTAGTTCTTTTCCTTTGGGAAATCTACTGTTAAAATTATTTACTTACAAACACCGAACAAAAAAGCTTGTTTCATGATGTTAGCCTAAGTGGCTGAAAAGCACAAACTTTGCACACAGACCTGGGTTTGCACAATAACTTCACTACCTATCAATGACCTATCTTGACCTCACTGGTAACATGGGGTGGGATCACTGTAAAAAGGAATGGTTAGCATAGTAACTGCTTAATATTGGTAGGTGTTAGATCAAACTGAATAGGAATCATTACTTTTTTTTTTTTTACTAGTAAAACATATCTGCTTACTTTCTACTTAAAATACCTAACAGTAAGAGTTAACACAGCAGAGCAACAGACCCACATGAAGAGATGTCCAGAGGTTGTAGGACAGGAAAGTATCACTACTCTACCCTGTTCTGGGTTGTTCTGCACCTGATGCAGAAGAAAAAGATTTGCAGTAGTATTTTCTAAATTATTTCCAAAGTTCTCACTTCAGCAGAAATCAGGCATTGCTACACAGAACAGGAAAGGCTGTTTAAATCTCCATATTCTTGTAATATCCCGTTTTCCCTCGGTAATTAGGTATAAAACTCTTACAACAAAAATCCTGTCTTTTAATTCAGGAGGGAAAAAAGGAGGCTGGAGAAAGAGTATCCCTTAATTTTACATAACGCAGAGCCTACAGGAACAGACCAAAAAGGAGGAACTAGAACGTGCTTTGGATGTTGTCAAAAGAAGATGACCTAAAATGAAGCTTGTTTTCTTCTTTGACGTGCGCTTTCATCAACTAGTGGTAGTACTGCATTGGCAGATCTAGTCATGTTAGAGACAGCTGCTTCTAGTGGATTCTAAGTAAGCACCTTTTGTCAGTTAATTTAAAAACTGTCCTTTGCCTGTCATTTCCATATCTCTTTCTTAGCAATTCTGTGACATGGGGAACACAGCATACTCTGGTAGGAAAAACAAGCATCCAGGTGGATGAGGTACCAAAAATAGTTTGAAGAGGCAGATTTCAAACTACAAACTTCCAATCTCCCTACTCAATAGGTCTAGATGATTATTTTACGGAAGCTGATTTTTGGATACTTAAGCAACCTGAAGAAAGTTATCAAAGAGGCTATTTCCTAAATACTAAGAAAAATTGAGAGAAGAAATACCTACAATTTACATTTTCATCCACAAAGTCATCACAGTGATTAAAAGAGAATTTCTAACAATAAAATTTTCCCAACTATAAAATTCTCATTATTTTATCAGTGTTTTGCATTAGTAACGCTAAAGGACTTTTGTCAGGGTACTATAGTTGGTAAATTATCACAAGATACTTAAGACAACAGGGCATGTTGGATGGAAGCTATGCAGTGGTGAAGGGTTTGCTGAATTCTGAGCCCTGCCTGCACTTGGCTCTCACCCCTCAAATCCCTTGGTAAATCACTCCCAAAATAGAAAAAAGGAGCTTGAATTACTAAATCTAAACCAAAAGAGTCAATACCTAATGAGACAGAAGCTAATTTAAATTATTCTACTAGGCAGTCATACTAAAATAGTAAAAGCAGCAGATAAACGTGAATATATTTTACTGATAATATGCAAATTACTTCACACTTCTTTATTTTCTCTTTTGAGACATTCTTGCTTTGAAGTGCAGGCTGGTCTCTAACTCCTGGTAATCTTTCTGCCTCAGCCACCCAAGTGCTAGGATTACAGGCGCGTGCCATCATGTCTAGGTTCATGTGTAAACTGCTGGATTGAGACAAACACATTTTCTCAAGATTTTCACGCAGAGATAACCAGCTGGATTCCACAGGGATTCTTACCTATTTAGCTTAGGGTTTAAATTATTTTCAACAATGGGCTTTCACGGGAAGGCATTTAACACCGTGAGTCCAAAAGGGAGTTTCCAAAGATACATAGGTCCTTTCTCTCTGCCTACTACTAAGCTACTACTTCTATTAAAAACCCGTTAAGATCCCTCATGAATTCTTTGATAATCATGGTTAAACAAAGGGAGGGGCGATGAACCTCCTCTTCACCAACTTCTCCACTCTTTGGAGGAGGGACGCTCCTCCTCCTCTTACACAGCGCTGAAGTTTGCAGCCCATTTTCACCTCCCCCGAAGTGGCCCCTCCGCGCCCCGTCTCCCAAGTGCTCCCAACCCAGTAAGAGGGACACCGGGGGCTGTACCTGGCACTGCACTGATCCCCACTCTCCACGCCGAGGCCCGGGGCGCCCCGCCCCGCCGTCGCCACCGCCCCTCGGGGGCCGGGCGTCTGACGGCTCCTCCTCCGGCCTACGGAGTTCGCTGGTCTCCCGGCCGCGGCCCTCTGGCTCCGAGCCGCTCGGGGCGCTGCCGTCTCCACCACCTCTGCGTTTGCTGGGCGAGGCCGAGGGGTCCGCCATGGCTCCCTCGTCGAATTTGCGCTTTCGGGACAGCGCCGGCGGCGAAGCCCCCGAAGGAGGGGTCCGGAGCGGCGGCGCCTCCGGGAAGCCGCAGAACGGGAGCCGCTTCCAAGGCACGTGAAAGGTCAGCGGCTCCGCCGCACGGCGCTTGGCCATGGCGTGGTGCCGGGGCCGAGCGCGAGACTGCGGGGCAGGGGGCGGGGCGCGAGCGAGAGGGAGGGCGAGGCAGGGCCGGGCTGCAGTTCCGGCGTCCGGAGTGAAGAGGGTAGGAAAGAGTAGGGCCGTAGGCTCGGCCTGGACGTTGGCGGCAACCGTGAGGCGGCTGAGATTCGAACCTTCGCACGAGTGTGCGCGCGCACACCCGCGCTGCCCGGCGCAGTCGCTGGTTGGCTGAGTCTCGCGGGCGCGCTCCCGGGCTCCCTCGCGGCCGGAAGTGAGCCTCCTGAGGGGAAGGCGGGAGGAAGCGGGAGTGGGGGAGGCGGGTGAAAGAGCAGCGGGAGCGGCGCGGGGGCGTGGCCACTTCCTTAGCTGAGTGGCGGAGGGCCTCGCTCACCCAGTGCGTGGAGGACAGTTATGGTTCTCTTGTAGGAAATAACCTTTCACAGCGTCTGAAAATAGGTCTTTTCGCGTTTAGTGGCCGCAGGGATAGACGATGCAGGTTTTCAGTATACCGGGGTAAAGAGGTTTCTGCCATGTTATTCACAAATACTAAAGGGACATCAGTGTGGAAATAGCAAACCAACGTGCGAGAAAAAAAAAATTAAGTCTGTTACGTGGAGACTGCAGTGGAAAGTGAAGTAGGAACCACCTTCCTGGAACATCCTGATTAAAACTTTTGAAGTGACGAAAAAATTATCTTGAAGTTGCAGGCTAGATTGGCAACCCATCCAGATAGCTGGGCAGGGACCAACCACAGAGTACAGCTCCCGGCTTTTCCTACTAAAACCTCAAATTGTTTGCTTTTAAATTGCTTAGGTTCCGTGAGGTCCCTGCTAGCTCCGCAGGGCCCACAGTGAAATGAGAGGACTTGGTACAGCAGGATTTGTGTGTTCTCAGGTGGACCGAGATAAGGAACAGCAGTAGCAGTCTACTTGCATCAGCGTACATTTTAATATTTTGAAAAAACGTTACCAAGTAAACATGGGATCAGGAAAATAAAACTTGAAGTTTATAATCTGGGGAGAAAAAAAATGTGTAAGGAAGATAGTTTTACTGAAACTAATAGGTACACGCTGCCTAAAAGCTCATTTTACTCTTTTACCTCTACCTACCTCCAGGGGTTGTGATAATGTTTTAGATAGTTAACAAAAGCTTTCCTTTGTTTCCTTTTCCTTCGCTGCCTTTCTCCTTTCCCCTTTTTCTTTCTTCTTTCTTCTATTTCTCTCGCTTCCCAGTACTAGAGATTCAACCCAGGGCCTTCATACTGAGTGATGTCCCTATCCCTTTTAACTGAATTTTTCAGAATTTTGAGGCAAGGTCTCACTAAGTCGCTGGGGTTCAGCTTGAACGGGGTTGGGGGGTGGAGGGGAATCTTCCTGGCTTAACATCTCCGTGTGCTAGATTACCAGCATGCACCACCAAGACTGGTTAAATAATAGCTTTTCTATTTGCATCTGAATGGTAGATCCCATTCCTTTCCTGTGGTTGGTTTTGATGGTTTCTATCATTTTCCTGAGCTTTTCTATTTTTTTTTTTTAATCTGTAGCTGTTCTGCAGTCACTAACCAACCCTTTAATTATGGTCACTATCTCTATAGTTCAGAAGTTATTTCTGATTTGATTTTTTTTTTCCCCATTCATCTGCGTTGTTTCTTCCACTGCCAGTTTAGAAAGTACAGGTAGGGGCTTTCAAATGGTTCGATCTCCTTGACCCCTGGTTTGCTTTCTTGAGCAGACAGGCTGGGATTACTTGTCTTGTCTTTGTTCTCCATTTAAATCCTTGGTTGAGGCGTGTAAATAGCTCATGGCAAGTAGTTTTATTGCCAGTATTTAGAACTCTTAGGAAATGACAGCTTCTCAGAGATGTCCTCTAGGTGGAGCTGGCTTTGGGGTTTTGATTCTGTTATAAGATCCTACTCCTTCAGTTTACTGGAAATGAGAAGTTTCTGCTTGTGTAGCCTAAACCCTACTTCTTTGGCGCTGACCTCTAGTATTGTTTATGACCCTTAGGCAATCTCATTCTTGGAGCACCCGGAAAAAACAGCTGATTAGAACAATTCTGTCATCTTGGCTAAAGTAATACAATCAGCAGTAGCAGTAGTATCAGACACAGTCTACAAAATGACACAGCTCAGAAAATGACAAATTGTAGTGACTTGATTTGCTTTTTTCAGTACGAACTATATTTTTTGCTTATATAACAAAATTTAAAACCAGGAAATTGTACACAGTAAATTGCCCTCAGTATGATGATTTTACCTCCCAAGGGAGAGAAAATTTTAAAGGGTTAGGAAGAAACTAGAAGAGAATGAGACTAGAAGCAAGGCTGGAGGACAAGGTTTATGCAAACTGGGAAAGTGATGCAGACAGGGAAAGAGACAAGAAGGAAGTATACACAGAGCATAATGACAAAAACTAGAAAATGTTCACACATAGAAAAATTAGAACACTGGGGCTGGGAATTTAGCTCAGTGGTTCTGGCATCTGCTTTGCAAAGCCAGCGTTCTGAATTCAATTCCTAGTAACTACTTACCACAGTGCCAGGCATGGTGGCTCACACCTGTTATCCTGGCACTTATCAAGCAGAGGCAGGAGGATTGCTGTGAGTTCAAGACTTGCCTGGATTACATATAGTAAACTCAGGACAAGGCTGAACTACGAAAGCCAGATCCTGTCTTTAAAAAAGAAAAGAAAAGAAAAGATGAAACACCATCAAGGGGAAAAAAAGGAAAGGAAAATAAGAAAAAAAATTTCTCCTTCACGGTGTGTCTTTCTTGTCACTAGTAGTCAAATTGGGCAGAGAGAGTCCACATCCATGTGGATTAATCCTAGCAAGCTATAGATTTACAGCAGGGTCCCAGCCAAGCTGCCCCTGCAGTTCCACTGAAGTTCAGGCTGGTTTCTGGCTGTGAGTTTGGGTCCTAATTTGTTCAGCCAGCAACACTCTGTGCCTCCTGCCCTGGTGAACCCAGCTCCTTGACCTCCTGCCACCATGAACTTGGTTCTACCTCAGCTGATATTACAAGACTCTCGATGGAGAAAAATCCCACAGCTGCTCTCAGTTCCAAGCTCAGTTGGCCCCTCTCCAAGGTGGCTGCCAGCTGTTCATCCTCTCCTGGGGTTCTTCACAAGTTTGTCCTCTCCTACGGTTCTTCACAAGCGAATGACACCAGCCACTACAGTCAGGTGTGTTCACTACTTCATTCCACTGGTACGTTTCTCTGGAGGCCTCTGGATCACCAGTAGTCACTGTGCATTTGCAGGTTTGGTCCACCTTTCCCATGAGGTGAGTCAGGGCTGAGGGAGAAAGTGCTGCTTACTTCCTTATTCATTGAAGACCTTTTGCTCTTCCCGTGGTCTTTATTTCTCTCTTCAGATTTTTACTGAATCCCAAAGATGTACTTCCCATGTAGACTTCCTTTGGTAGCTATATTTGAGTGTGAGGACACCAAATATCAGCCTGTTTCTCTGCTGTTCAGTCTCCATATTCCCAAAAGTCTCCAATAATAGTTTTTCTGTTTTGTCTTTATACTGTCTTGTTTGATATTGATAATCCATCTATCTCAAACAGATGAAGAGTTTGCCATTTCTAAATTAGCAGCATATGTCAGACATGAAAGCGTTTCATCTGATTTCTCAGGTGTTTTCTTCCAAAGGTTATAGGGGTCCTTGCCCCTCAAACAATAAAAGCATAGTTTAGGTAATGGTTCAGTCTTTTTGTTTTTTTAAAGGTTCATTCTTTGTGTTCCTCTCCAGAGACTTTTTTCCTTAATTGCAAGATTGTATATGTAAAAGATTTTATTGTTATGCATGTAGTTAAAGAAAAGAGAGTAAGACACTCAGTGAATGCCCATTTCAGATGTGGAGCATTCCCAGTACCGGGGTGGGACCAGCCCCGTGTTCTCTCCCACAGGAAACTCATTCCCTTTCTTCCCATTCCCTCCAGTTAATTCTGATTTTAAGGTTCAGCTATTATAGCATTACTCATTTTTATAATTTCTTTCTTTTTTTCTAAATGATTTGTTTGAGTTTTGCAGATATTTTCACACAGTTGAGCTAGGGATATAACTCGGTGTATTGTGCCTGTTTGGCAACCGCGAGGCCCTAAGTGCAATCCCTGGTATTTCAAAACAAAACAAAAAACTCAACTTTACTGAGTTTTGTTTGACTTAAACTGCATATATTTACTACATACGTGAAAATTATGTAAAACCTTAAGCACAGTAGAATGTACGTCTCCATGAGTCTAGAAAGTTTCACTTCTCTGTAATCTCTCCATCCTCCCTCTACTCTCCAGGTAATCACAGATTTACTACCTGTCTCAGAATCTTTTTTTTTTTTAATTGAAATCTTTATTGGTACATTACATATACACATCATGATTGCACTCAACAATGAAAATTTGTACCAGTGTATGACACAACTTAATTCTTATTTTTCCCATACCCCTACCCACCCTACCACCTCCACCCCCTATATACAAAAGCTTTGATTCCTTTCTTTTTGTTATAATCTCATTATTTTTCCCCTCATTATTTACCCCTTCACCCCATTTCGCTTTCACAATATATAACATACATTCTAGAATTCATTTACATCTTCATTTTCTCATACTTGAGTAAAGATACAATATTTACACATCTGCAACCTATTTATTTCACTTACGAGGATATCTTCAAGGTATGTCCATTTAAGTATAAATGATTCAGTCTTATCATTTTTTATAGCAGAGTAATACTCCATCCTGTAGAAGAACCACAACTTTTTTATCCAGTCATCTGTTGATGGACATTTTGGTTGTTTCCAAGATTTAGCAATCACAAACTGAGCTGCTATAAACATGGGTGTACATATGTCGCTGTGATATTAATCTTTTAATTCTTTTGTGTATGTACCTAGCAGAGGAATAGCAGGGTCAAGTGGTACCTCTAATTGTAGTTTTTTGAGGAATCTCCAAACTGATCTCCACAGGGGTTGTACAAGTCTACATTCCCACCAACAGTGGAGAAGGGTTCCTTCTTCTCCACAACCTTGCCGACATTTGTTGCTGGCTAATTCTTTGCCTTTGTTGCAGCCATTCTTTGTGGAGTGAGATGAAATCTTAGTATTATTTTTACTGCATCTCTTGAATGACTAGTGATGTTGAACATTTCTTCATATGCTTTTTAGCTGCTTTTATTTCTTCCTCTGAAAAGTGTTCATTTCAGATGCCCAATTTTGAATTGGGTCTTTAAATCTGGGTGGACTGATCAGAATCATGTTTGGTACATATTCTACATATAGAATCATGCCATATTTCCTTCAGCATATCTATGTTGAGAGTCATCTGTGATGCATGTTTTTTCCCTTTTATTGCCAAGTCACATTCCATGGCACAGGTACATTACAGTTTGTTCATTTGTTGATGAGTATAGGGATTGGTTTCAGTTTGCATTTCCTACAGAGACTGCTGAATGCACTTGGGTAGCAGGCTTTGTATGGACATAGCCTTATCTTCCAGAGTACTTTTCTCAGTTCAATACTTCTTGTGACAGTAGATGAGAAATGGTTCTTGGTTATGTCCTCACCCATAAACTTAGTGTGACCTCAATAGTATGAGATGATCTTTCCTTGTGTCTTCAATTTGTATTTACCTGATGGAGTGAGATATATTTTGTCTGTTTCTAGTACATTTTAGGAACAGTAGTTAGCTTTTGGCTATGATTGGTGTCTGTTGTTGACCAAATTCTTAAGTTAAAAGTGGTTTAAAATACTGGTCTTCATTTATAGTTTGAAGCTTGAGGAGTCTTGTTTAAGCAGTAGAGCCAGTCCCTACCACCTCAGCCTCAAGACCTACTGCTTGATCCCAGTCTGCATGGATTAACTAGATTGCTGGATTCTATTTTTATCGTCTTTCCTGGGGGTGGGGGGGAGGTGGGGATTAAGACTGAGACATGCCATGTAGTTCAGGCTGGATTTAAAGTCACTATGTAGCCCAGATTGACCTCAAAACCATGGCAATTCTACCTCCACCTCCCGAGTGCTGAGATTACAAATATGTGCTGCCATGCCTGACTTGTTACATCCTTAATGGTTTATAAGAAACTTTTTATTTTGGAATGTACAGGGCACCTTTGACTTATGTAGTTTTTCAGTTTATGAACAAAGTCTCGAGTTATGATCCAGTTGCCAGCTACTTGTGCTTTCTGATGGTCTCAGATACAGATTTAACCCTTCAAGAGTTCTGGAGGGGACATTATCACATCCTTTCTTGTGTGGGGTTAACTGAATAATCCTAGGCTAGTATCTCTCTAAGGACATTGGTATATGTCTGTGTACAGGAGAGATATTTTGAAGGCTACATAAAGGAGACTGAACCTTCAGTTGACCTACACAATCAGCCCATAGGAATAAATTAAGATCACAAGTCAAGGGTCCATTCTAATTCTTTTGTGGTAACAGTTATTAAAATATTGGGCCGGGGATTTGGCTCAGTGGTTCCGGCGCCTGTCTTGCAAGTGCAAGGACCCAGGTTCAATCCCCGGTAGCCACATACCATACTGGGCGTGGAGACTCACGCCCAGCAGCAACCAGTACCACATACCACAGTGCCGGGTGTGGTGGCTCATGCCTGTAATAGCAGCACTTGGGAGACAGAGGCAGGAGGATTGCTGTGATGTGAGTTTGAGGCTGAGCTCAGGGCCAGCCTGAACCACAAAGCAAGACCCTGTCTCAAAAAATCAAAAAAATTTAAAAAATTTAAAAATATATATATAAATATTTTATCCTAGTTGGTGTCTTTTACTCAATAGTAGCTTAAATTGAATGTGGTAAAGTTTATACATTTTCTCTTCTCTGCCTTACATAAATTATATCTTGTTTAATAAACTCTATCTCGGGCAGAGATGTAGCTCAGCAACACAGTGCCTGTCTGCCAACCACAAGGTTCTAAGTTCCATACCCACTACCACACACACACACACACACACACAAAAGAATCCTATTTTATGTTCTAAACATTTTTGATATGTTATGCTTTCATTATCTTTCAGTCTGAAATGCTTTTGAATTTTTCTTTCTGATAATTCTATTATCTTTCTTAAGATATTTCAGGTTAAATTGAATATTGTTTTGAATTTAATTTAACCTATTTAGCCCTTCCCATTTATATTCATATTAAGACTATAATACATATCTTTAAATTTCACAGTATAGTTAAAAGTTATTCTACTTAATTACTTTTGGTTCTTTGAGATAGGGTCTCAACTGTAGTTCAGGTGGGCCTGAACTCATTGTCATCTTCCTGCCTCAGCCTCCTGAGTATGTACTTTACAGGTATATGCGACCACACCCAGTTACTTTAAAGGTAACATTGTATCATTGCACATAATACATAACCACCTTTAAAATTTCCTATCTAAATATACTTTGTATTCACCCAATAGGACTTTCTCCCAATTCTGTTTATCATAATTTTGAATAAAAAGTAGTGTTTTTTTCCCCCAATATTTTTAACTCCTTATGAACAATCACATAGAAGTCTGCAATAGTATTTGCAAAGTAATGAAGGGAAGTAGGGAAACTATTGTCCCTCAATGTTTGCTTTTTGATAAAGAAGGAACACACATCAAATACCCTGTCTTGCTTATCTTTAAACTTGTCTCTTTCAGATTGGTTGAAGCTTCCTAGCTGTTTAGGGTAGCAAAGTAGTAATGGTGGTACATGCCTCAAATCCTAGTTTTTGGGAGACAGAGGCTTGAGAGCTTTCCAGCCTGGGCTCCATTTTTTGAGACCAGCCTAAGCTACAAAATGAGAACCTATCTCAAAAAATGTTTTTCAGAGTTACTTGAAATTACTTATTTGTCTGACTTTGCACATATCTCAAAAGCTTTCAGGCAGATATTGTCATGTAAACAGATGAATCTCTTATCTAAACATCAGCTCCAAGTCAGCTTCTCAGTGAATTAAACTCTCACCCATGGAGTATTGTAACACACATTTATGTGTGTATTCTTCTGTGTGTCTGTCTTGCCTTTCTCTTTTTAAGATAGGATTCACTAAGTCTCATATTTGGCCAGGGCTGGACTCCCAGAGTGCTGGCTTTCGCCTCTTTTTTCCTCATAGCTCATCCTTCATGTTATGTCTTTTATTTAATTCACTTCTTTTTGCCTATGTAGAATTTATGTTCCTTCATAAGGTTGTTTCTTTGCTTATTTTCTCATAAATACCTATACAAATGTCTTCCATGCATTAGATACTCATCTAATAGTGTTTTCTGAATATCATTTCTCCTTGAGTGTTTCACAGGCACCTAATAGTGCCCTCAAGTATTTCCTGTGTACTCTCATTCATCAATACAGGTACTTGTACCAGAGGTATAAGTGTATGCTTTCAAAATCTCATATTTGTCTCCTAATTTATTCTCTGAAGAAATCTGTGGGTCAGGCAAAATTGGTAACTCTAGTGTACACCAATATACAAGTCTTTATGCCATGACTCAGTGAAGCTTATACTAGGAAATACTAAGGAAAATTTAAAAAGCAGTTCAGAACTGAGCAATATTTAGTCTGGGGCAAGCACTTCCCACTGCTGAGATGTCTTAGCTTTTCATCACTGGCAAAAAAAAACAAACATAAAACAAAACAACGTGAGGTTAATAACTTATAGGCCGAAAACTTCCTTTTGCCTGTGGTTTCAGGTTTCAGTACAGAGGTGGACGGCCCTGTGGTGGCACAGTGCTTATTCACAGGAGCATGTGGTTCAGCAGTCCTATTCAATGTACTGCAATAGTTGGAAAACACAAAGGAGAGTGCATCCCCCAAATCCCTTCAAAGTCATGCCCAGTATCCCCTTCCAGGTCATGCTTCCAGTGATGCAGATTTCTTCCTCGAGGCCTCTCCTGAAGGTCTTACCATTTCCTAGCAGTACCACAGGCTGGGGACCAAGCCTTCAACACCTGGCCCTTTAGGTGACACGTATCTAACCTACAGGTTACACGTGGCAGGTCTTTTCTGTCTGCAGTATCAATGGAATCACACAGTTTTCCAATCTGAGTGTGGGAATAAACATTGCATAGGACATTTCTGGGAGGATAGTTATCAGTAGTTGCTTATGATAGGATACTGGACAACAAAGGTGCAAAGCATATCTGTCAGGTTTGGGTCACACTGGTCACCCTGGTGTCTTGTGTGAGGAAAAGGTTTCTTTGATTGAAGTTAATACCGACACTTTCTAGACTGTTTTATATTGAGAAACAGTTTTCTATTGGTATCATTTGAAGTTCTATAGGTAGCCCAAGGACTTATTTTTTGAAGCAGTAGCTGTTCTGCTAACAACTGTATTTCTTCCCTATTCTTCTTTTGCTTCTTGGTTATCCATACAATTTTAATTTTTAAGTTTATCAGAACATTGAAAGGCAAAATTAAATTCTAGAGAGGGCCAAGCAGCTCCAAGGAGAGCTGGGATGCAAATTGTTTCACTTTAGGCACAGTGGGTAAGAAGTGCCAAGAAGAATACACAACATTTTTATATTCTTGACAGTTGAAGAATAGCCTCTCAGTTTGCAGCAACTGGGTGTCCCAGTTATAAGGAATGTCTCCTTATTCATAATCATATTTTTGATTTTCTATCAGGTGTTGACAAGAGAGCAGGGGCACAAAAGGAGCCTGGAAAGAATACCCTAGAAGGAACAAATCCATAGAACAGCAGCTGAAGTGTTGGGCACAAAACCCCACCTGTTTCCTGGAACACTCTCTGCCACAAGCAAAAGCTTTAAGCTACTGATGGAGGGTCAGCAGTTATTCTCCCAGAATTCAAATCCTGCTGTGATAGAAAAGCAGAAGCCAAATCCCTCTGCCTCTGACAGTCTCTAGACAAAGGCTAGATTTTTGAGCCCAGAGCTAGAAATAAAATACCTTCAGTGGAGGGCAATAGAAATAATTTGATACTACTACTATGACTTAGTACTACTACTACTGAAAAAGGAGTAGAAAATCCTGCCAAAGAATAACCACTGATACTTGAAAAAGAGGGCTGGGAATTCAGCTTCTGAAGGAGCCTCAGGCACTAACACCAAGGCTGGGATAGGACAAGAAAGATTGTAAGACAGTGGCAAGCAGAATTCTGTGTACTAAAATTCCCAGGAAGAGACATTACTAGAAGACACTCCTCTACTCCCCACTCACCCAGCTTGCTAAGCCAACTTCAGTGACATCTACTGGCTGCACACTGCATGGGAAGGACCCTGGGAGAAACAACCCACACAATGGAGCCAGTGACCTTTGAGGACGTGGCTGTGAACTTCACCACAGAGGAGTGGATTTTGTTGAGTCCATCCCAAAAAAAGCTCTACAAAGATGTGATGAGGGAAACTTTTAGGAACGTGGCTGCTATAGGAAGAGCCTGGGATAACCAGGAGGTTGAAGAGAACAAAAGTGACTCGAAAAATCCAAAAAGAGAAGAGAGAGTGAAATGCTATCGAAATAAACATTGGAATCAATATGAAAATGTATTCTTTGGGACTCCAGATGTTCATGTGGACATCAATCAAGGTGGTTTAAAACCGGCTTGCAGGAAGCCCCTGACTGGGCATTTGTCACTAAATGTGCCCATTACAGCTCACACTGGACTGAAGACATTTCAGAACTTGGGATCAGAAGAGAAGCTGTGTAAATATAATGAACGTGGGAGAATCTGCAGTGATGTGCAGTCCTTTCAGAAGCATTTCAGTGCAAAGACTGAAGAGAAACCCTATGAATATGATCGGTGTGGGAAGTCATATTCTGATGTTAGTGAAAGTCACCTGAGGGAGAAGACCTCTGTACATGAGAAAAACTCAAAAGCCTCCTGCACACTTAATGAAGTACAGATCCATGAAGAAAATCACAATGGAGAGAAACCCTACATATGTAAGCAGTGTGGGAAAGCCTTCAGTAGGCGTCAACATTGTAAACAACATGAAAGAATTCATACTGGGGAGAAACCCTATGTATGTAAGCAGTGTGGAAAAGCTTTTAGTACACAGCGTTATTGTAAAATACATGAAAGAATTCACACAGGGGAGAAACCCTATGTATGTAAGCAATGTGGGAAAGCTTTCAGTACACAAGAATATTGTAAGATACATGAGAGAAATCACACTGAGGAGAAACCCTATGTATGTAAGCAATGTGGAAAAGCTTTTAGCACACAAGATTATTGTAAGATACATGAAAGAATTCACACTGGGGAGAAACCCTATGTGTGTAAGCAGTGTGGAAGAGCTTTTAGCACACAAGGTTGTTACAAGATACATGAAAGAACTCACACAGGGGAGAAACCCTATGTGTGTAAGCAATGTGGG
>PVIR01034830.1:0-17063 GCA_004026965.1 Petromus typicus | reverse complement strand
AGGTCATGGAAATTCTGATTCTCATCTTTTGCATCTGAGACATGGAAATTATAATAATAATTTAATCGTGCCACAATACAGCTATGAACACTGAATGGCATCATGCTTTAATATATGTATTTGCAAAACACAAGACTTTAGAATGACACACATGAATAAAGAATGGAATAAAAGTTGATGATGCAAGAGTGAAGAGGATTTAACAGCTGCAGTTACATAGTATCCCCATTTAATAAACCACATCAGTTTTACCTTTGCTATTGTGCAGTGTCTATTTACTGCACTTTATACCTCTGGAATGGTTTATAATGCAGACATTTCAGCCAATAGAATTTAGCTACTACAGTGTTAGTCTTGACCATGCAGGTGTACCAAACAGGTCAAAAGATCTGTCCCTGAACAGTCTGACTCTAGAAAATCTCATGGGATGATAGTTCAGGAATGGGAGTTCTCTATTACAGAGCTGCTACTGAGATTCGAGGTTTTCTCTTTTTCATCTTCTACTTAATAAAATCCACTCTCAGATTTCTGGAAAAAAAACAACAACACACTTTTGGCTTTAGTCCAGGACAGGCATTTGGAATTTTGAACCAATCTTTAGTGCTCAGAAGTTGGACAGGAACCATGTGCCGTATGCCAGCAATACCATTTGAGAACTAGGGTCTGGATTTAATTTCTACTGTCTGTCAGGGAAGCTTTGATCAGACTCTGCATTTTTTCACTTCTACTAAGTGACTAGAAGCTACTACTGACCCACCACCACCATGCGAGCTCTACACTACAGGGAATAGCACTATTTGTTTCCAGGAATTCCCCACTATCGCCTTGTCCACTATTTGTCTCCTTTCCAGTGTGAACACAGCTGGTACCAGGCACTGACAAAGAGGGTGAATGAACATCATCTGGGAAGGTACAGAGAGCTAGTGGGGTGGGGGGACCCACACGTATCACGGGAGGAAGTGCAGCAGAAATAAGTGACTGCAGCTGGGTCTTAATGGCTTTTCTTCTCCGCCGTCATTTTCCTTTAAGCCCAAAAGAAACTCTTTGTAATACGTGTTAAAATTATGGTTCAGATTTCTGATGATCAAGTTACATAGATTAAAGTAATGGATACCAGACTCTGCATCAATTCAGGTATAAATATGGATGAAATGAATGTACATTATCCACTGTTATAAATCTGTGTGTTCAAGGAAAGACATAAATCTCCCAAACCTTTCCTACCTCAGGGTATGAAAGTGGTTTTTTTTCCTAGTGTTTTCGATGAAATTATGATTTGGAGTAATTTTCTGGTTTTGCTGAAACCTCAGGCTTTTTTTTTTTTACAAGAAAGGGTAGAGTATATTATTTATAATAGTGAGTCATTAAAATACTCCAGGAAGTCATCGTTGCAGAGGGGGTTGGAGAGGCAAGGGGTTATGCAGCATTCCAGATGTGCTCGTGTGGAGAGGGATCTTGCTTTCCGAGAAATTTATAGCACCTGGCTCCACTGTAAAGGGGTTCTTGGCCTGAGGGTGTTTCTGTGCTCCTCCCTCCCTCAGCCCTATCACCGCCATTCTTAGGGACTCAAAGGTGGTATGTGATAGGCACATGGCTGCAGGATGTTGTGGTCTGAAAGGAAAGGCTGTGTTCTCACTCCTGCTGAGTCTGGGATGATGAAAGTGTCAGAGCTCTGTATGGCCTGGGCCCTCACTCAGGGAAAGGGGAAGAGAAGAGGCAGAAATGCATGCCCCAACTCTCATACTCAATAATTGCTCCACTGGGCACTTTCGTCTACCTCTTTCAATTCTATGTTCTGAATATAAATGTAATATGCTTTCCATAACATTTGTATGAGCAAGAAATGAGATTATGGCACCAAAGTCATCTAGTAAAGTTCCTTTGTCTTCTGGCCAAAACAACCAAATTCAAGGCTGAAGAATTCATCAGCAACATGCTTCTAAACTGCATCACAGATTCTCAATAAGTTCCTTAGTTTCTGACGTGTCTAGTTGCTCCAGCTAAGCCCATCTTTGAGACTAGATTGACATTCAGTTGCTTCTAAATTCTGAGTCACAAGGGGGGATCTGAAAAAAGAGACCCAGGCCCATTCCACCATATTGCCCTAGTCTCTCTCCCCAGTAACACCCACATGGGCACCTGATCACCTTCCCTTCATTCCAGTTACCAGAGGAGAAAGTAGAAAAAACAGTGTAGTCCCTTATTTTCAAGGACTACTCTAGAAATAATCTATATCACTTACCTTCACATTTCCCTGGCATTTGCCTGACTATACCAAATCCAGAAGAGGACTGATAAATTATTCTTTCCTAAATGTAGAAATTCATGGATCATTCTAGAATTACTGAGCATGAAAAGGAAGGAGATGGAAATTTGGAGGCATTTAGCATTGTGTTCCAAATAGGGCCATGGACATGGTACCAGAATTCAATTGTAGGTACATTCTGGAGGAGAGATGTAGGGTCTTTGGAGATGAAGAAAGGAAGATTGTAATACTATGGATCCTATAAGGTGTCCATGTCTGATAATTAGGATGTGGTTATGTAGCTTACTTTGTTAACATATTAGTTTCAGAAGCAAAGTTAATAAGCTTAGCCTAAAGTAGGTCAAGTGAAATTCTCCTTCCACTGCAGCTGAGCAGTCATCCTTTATCTACCAAGTTGCTTTTTACCTCTGAATCCCCAGCACCTTTTCCACAAAGATGATTATTATTCAAAAAACATCTTGAGTTAGTGTGAGGGTGAATTAAAAGGTGTTAGGACAGGGATGTCAATGGGCCCTTTCATAAACAAAACAACATTATATCTACTGTTCTTAGCCCATATTACTGTTCTTAGCCCATATCACCCTTACTCTTGAGAGACATCTTTGATTCTCATTCATGCAGAGGAAAGAAGGAACAAAATTCAAAATTTCCTCAGTGTCTAAAAACTTACCAGTGTACACAACACATCTATCCTCTTTACACTCCTTCTACTATGAGATGAATGAGGTATGCTCTCAGGATCTGAGATTCCTCCTTTCTTCCCTCCAGGAATTTATGCCACCACTCTGCCTGTTCTCATCCATTTGCCTATCTTTTCATCTTTTTTGACCCAATCAGCTTTAAATTGGTTCAAATTTCTCCCATATTTTAAAAACTATTCATTTAACCCTTGCTTACTTTTGAATCTTTTCCTCTTTATTGTCAAACTGCTCTCCAAAATCGACTGAAGTTACTATTGCTTTCTTAACTTCCTGCTACAACTCTGTCTTTGGTTCATATCTCCACAAATGTCCTAAAACTGGTCTTTGGTTCATATCTCCACAACTACACTGATGCTGTGATGTACAGTTACTGCTGACCTGATTTTCCTCTCCCTGGAATGGCCCAGGGGTGTCTCTAGCTCTTATCTCACCTTGATGTCTCAGAACAACCCCTTTTTGAGAGACTTTCATCCCATGACACATGTGAAATGCTGTCTATCCTCATTTTTCTTATTTTGGGTTACTTTTATTTCTCCTTATAGACTCTATCTTTGCTCATCAATAAATGCTGATATTTCTTATGTATTTGTTCTAAGCTATCTTTTATTTCAATTCCAAACACAGTCTCCTGGAAAACTCACTTGCTGACATTATTTTTATGTTGTAGGTATGACAGGCAAATGGGAATGTCAAAGTGATTGCTGGAGAGGCACTTGGAGGCAAGTCAAATACACTTGTGGAATGTTTCTGGTTGGGCCATGGAGTCATGACCTTGGATACCTAATTTGGTCCCTGTTCCTTTTTTTCCTCTCTCACCCTGCTCAGTTTTCCAGCTGTCTGGAGGTGAATGGTGCTCCTCTGTCAACCCCCTCCACAATGATAATCCTGTCTTGGAGCATGCTAACCATGAATTGAATCCTCTGAAACCATGAGCCAAATCAACTGTTCCCTCCTTTAAGTTGTAAGTGTCAGTACAAGCAATGGGAAACATAGTAGGTGGTCCAGATGTGGTCAGTATCCAAATGCAGCCAGCCCTTATTTCTAAGCTGCTTCCAACATATCCCTTTAATTATTCTAGGATACTCCATGTATAAAATTAGGTGCAGGTTCTCTGACTATATTTATTCTTTGTTTTTTCCTTATTTGTAAAAAGAATGTAGTAATAAAAGTAAAGATATTTATGGAAGCAAATTGATTGGTTAGTAAGAATGTGTTAGGTTTTCTGGGAAACATGAGTACCTGTGAAGAATGATAATTGCATCACATCAATTGGGAAGACTTTGCTGAGGATCTCTAGCATGTCCAATACAGATCTAAATGTTATGGGACTTAGAGAAAAGAATGAGTCACATATTCCATTTTGAGGATCTAAGAGATTGAGCAGAAAGCAGCAAAGTGAAATAACAAGACACTAAACTATGATGTAGGCAGTGGAGTTCACAAGAAAGGAATGTCCATTAGTGTCACTAATGTGTCCTTGGGTGTCTTGTACTTTCATCTAGTTTCACTCAGCCTCTTAAAGCCATTACCCTGCCAACATCTCAGTAGCCATAGGCATAGTTATCACATCACCTGTCACCAACAGCTACCACCATTTGAGCTGGTATTCACCTGACCTGGGCTGAGCCTCTCAAAGCCTCTTTATCAGGATATGTCATTCAAGCAATACTGAGAAGTGGTAATGGAGAGATGACACTAAATTTAATGTCAGATAGATTAGTAAACCTTGTAAGAACCAAATCCGAAAAATCTGGCAGTGAAAGCCTATTTATGAAAAGTAAAATAGAGAAGGAAAGCAAGAATATATGGAGATAAGAAAAAATGTGGTCCACTGCTGCTCACGTGCCTGTTTGGGGAAGGCATGGTTCACAGAGTGGCACTATCAGGAGCTTGTGAAATCTTGAGGAGATGGGAACTACTGGGAAATCTTTAAGTTGTTGGAGATTTGCCTTTAAAGGAAGTTATGATATACATTCCCTTCTTCCATCTTCTACGTTCCCTGATTCAATACTGGCACTTTCACTTTACCATGAACTCATATCTTGATTATCATCTCTCCACAGACCCAAAAGCAATGGAGCAATTTATTATGAACTAGATACTCTAAAACTGAGCCTAAGCAAGCCCTTTTCTCTTTTTAAACTGATTATCTTGGGTATGTTGTTATAGTGATTAAAAGCTGACTTACACACTAGATTTTCTGAAACCATGTTGACTTTCAAGTTTACCCTAAAGTTTATTGTAGTATTCTGTGACACAATACTGCATTTTTATTTATTTTAAAATCATAGCAAAGAATTCCCACAACATGCTCCGTAGTCACTCACCAATGTAGATTCAACTGATGGAATATGTTGGAATTTTGTTTTTCTTTTCCTACCTCTCATACTTAATTAGAATAACTTCATGCATGCAACATTTATCACACATTTATTATTTTGATAATAACTGTAATATTGTTCTAATTTCACAGTCATTTGTGACTTACAAAATATTTCACACGTTGTTTCATTAGAGCCTCAAATTAACTATGTGTGGCTCAAAGAATGGAAATGAGTTACTTAAAAATTATATGGTAGGACTGGGGCATAAATAGAGATCTCATTCTCTTTAATCCATTCTCAGGCAGATTAAGAATACAACAGTTCGGTCAGTGCATCCTCCAAGTATCCTTGAGACAGAACACCTCTTTAGGAATCCAGCTGAAGACCTTGAGCTTGCGAGGCAGGTGTGGCATTACTGAGCCACATCCCCATACCTTGTTTGTCTTTTATACTCAAAGGCACCAATGTGCAGCAGAGGAGAAAGCCCAAGTTCAGTTCAGTTCTCTAACATTTTCTGTCTTCTTGTGATGCCCTCCCTCTGGGATAGGTCTACATTTTTTGTGATTAGACTTGTTGACTTTGAAACTTCTCTATTTAAACTGGTATTGCATCAAGACTGATCTGTCAACATATCACATTTGACATTCCAGAGTCTTCTCTGCTGTGACAGGGGCTGTATAATCCAGGAATGGTGGTCAGCTCTTTTTCTTAAGAAACTCCCAAGTAAATCTTTATTTTTCTCGTTACATCTCTTCTTTTGTCTCTTAAACTGGTTTCCATTATTCATTTCTGCTCATCTGTAATTTGTTCTCCATAAAGCAAACAGATATTTTCTTTTCTAAAGAATTAATTTTGGTACCTTTTATATACATGTGATGATCATACTCAACATTGGAAATTTGTACCAGTATATGACATGACTTGATTCTTATTTTTTTTCTGTTCCACTACCCACCCTACAACTAAAGCTTATGTAGATATCAGACTCTTAACCCAGGCAGTCTGAATCTGCCAGTAATGCTCTTGAACCATCCCCCAATGTACTACAATAACAAAAATCTCAAACAGGACTCAAGGTGAGAAGCAAAAACAATAAAAGGGGACCTAGAAAGGAGCAGACCTAGGTCTTTGCAAGCCATGCTAAATCTTTCTAGAATGCTGTACACATATTATCAAGGACATATGATAAAAGCTCAGGAGATATCATGAACGAGTACTTGATCCTACAAATTGATCAAATGTTTCATTCAAGTATAGTTTACAAATCAAAATGTTTGTTTCCTATCAGTGATTTCCCTGATAATGAAAAAATAAAGAAATTTCTCCTATGTGTGTATGTGTGTATTTTAGGACTTCTTAAGCCTAATTATCTTGAATCTGAGAACATTAATCAGTAGCAAGAACCAGAAAGTTTTAATCATAAACTTAAACAAGTAAACATCTGAAAAATGAGCAAGGTGCAGAAACAACCTAAAATCATTGGCTACCATGAAATTCATGACTTTGCCTGGAAATTTCTCATTGTCTACTTCAGAAGGGGAAAAAGTAGCACTAACTCACCACCATGAATAGACCAATAACTTCCTTGAGAATGAGCATTTGAAATGAACAGACATTTTTCAGAGAAAAGTAAAAGCAGCTAAGAAGTACATAAAGAAATGCTCAACATCACTGGTCATTTGAGAGATGCAGATGAAAACAACACTGAGATTTCATCTCACTCCACAAAGAATGGCTGCTATCTCAGAATTAGCCAGTAATAAATGTTGGAGAGGCTGTGAAGAAAAAGGAACCCTTCTCTACCGTTGGTGGGAGTGTAGATTTGTATAACCTCTATGGAAATCAGTATGGATATTCCTCAAAAAACTAGGATTAGAGGTCCCATTTTACCCTGTTATTCCTCTGCTAGGTATATACACAAACGAATTAAAAGATTCATATCACAGCAACATATGTACACCATGTTTATGCCTCAGTTTGTGATAGTTAAATCTTGGAAATAACCCAAATTATCCATTAACTGGAGAGTGGATAAAGAAGATGTGCTTCTTTTATAGAATGGAATATTACTCTGCCATAAAAATGATAAGATTGAGTAATTTATACTCAAATGGATGTACCTTCAGGATATCCTCATACGTGAGATAAATAAGTCACAGGTGTGTAAATATCATATCTTTTCTCTGGTATGAGAAAATGAAGATGTAAATGAGTTCTAGTATATATAGTAGATATTGTGAAATAGAAAATACTTAAAAGGAAATAGGGTGTTGGGGTAAATAATGAGGAGAAAAATAATGTGATGGTAATAAATAAAAAGGAAACAAAGATTATGCATATAGGGAGTAAGAGGTTGTAGAGTGAGTAGGGGATTGTGAAAAAAGGAGAATTAAATTGTGTCATATACTGGTACAGATTCTCGGTGTTGAATGTGATAGTAATGCGTATTCATAATGTACCAGTAAAGATTTGAATTTTTAAAAAAAGAATCTGTGTGTAATGTTCCTTAAAATACAAGTCTTATATATAATCTTTTGCTTCCAGGACACTTCACCTTTCAAATATCTTGAGTAAGAAGATTTGAGCCACAAACATACAAACACATAGTTTTGTCATAGTTGCTTTCTTTCATTCCTGAAAATATTTTATGCTAATTACCGACCTTTTTGAATGCAGAAACACAAATTTGATAGGTTAAATAAGATGTTAACATGAATAAATAAACAAAATATGCTTAGTATTTCTTTTGAGTTCAATATTAAGATCATGTTGAGAGGTAAAATGCAAGTAAAAAGGAAAAAGTAGAGATGATGACCAATTTTAATTGAGGTCAAAGAAGGCAACCATGTGACAAAAGCATGCATTGTTGAATGACACCATCACATTCCATTTTAATAACTTCAGAAATATATTCTTGAACAAATGGGTAGAAATTGAAGTTAATCTGGTTCTTCAGTATTTAACTACGTAAAATGTTAGTGCTTATTCTATGGTCATTTCGATTGTTTTCCTCTGGTATTTTAAATTAAAATATTGGCATGAAAATTTTCATTTGCAGAGTAGCCACATAATGAAAACATTTTTGTGATGACATGCAAGTTTAAAATAAAACCATGGATGTGTGAAATATATGTACACACATATAATATAATTCACATGCTCCAATTTGGAAAACATTCACATCAAGGCCACTGTGCAACCTTGAATACATCAGTCACCTCTGCATTATCCTTTGAAAATGCATCACCCCCAAAAACACATCACTTAAATTTCAGAATGTTTAATGAGGTAGAGAATTCATGAATCATATTTAATAAATACTGGTGTGAATATTCATCTTTTAATATATAGCTAAAATGAAACAAGATGTGACCTTGAAAGTTACTCTACTCTTCAAAATGCATGTTGGCTTAATCAAGAAATAATTTAGCCATGATTTTCTAATAAAAGTCTATACAATTCTGACATGGAGAAGGAAAAAAACTCATCACATAACAAGGAGTCCTAGCCTCGATAAAGTGAATTTCTTTGTTCCTAATGATTAGAAATTAGCTCACAAGTTTTTTTATTTCCTAGAAGTATTTCCAACATTCCTAAGAAAAGACAAAGCTAATTATTTATTACCATGTAGTAATGCATAAGAATTGTATGTTGAAGATTAGTTATAGGAATTTTAAGATTTTCAAGATCTTTTGTTCATTTATATGTGAGACGTGACCATGTGCTTCATCCTCCAAATCAGTGATGAGAATAGGTCTTATTCACTGAGAAAGAAAGTTGATCTTATTTATTAATATACCAGACAATGATAAAGCAAGACTGTCAAAATACTCTAATAGTTATGCTCACCATGTACTCGGGTTTCACCTTCCCAGGTAGTATCCCCACCAAATGTGGGGTGATTAAAAGGAAAAGCAAAGGAAAACTGAACATGGTGTCATTTCTCTGAGACAGCGAATGCCCAGCCCATGGGTTACTGACAGTGAGTGCCAACTATACCAAAAGAAATCTGAGTGAGACAGGAACCTTCTGTCTCTGCTGTCATCGCTGTATGTATTTACTTGCTTCTGTATTTCTAAGCGTTTCTCTGGAAGACTGAAAAGAATTTTGTAGGCAAATGAGAGTCACTCAAAGAATATACACCAGGGAGGAAAAGTCTTACAGGATCACTTGATTTTGTTGCAGAGAAACTGATGAGGAGGGAAGATGAAAATGAAGATAAGAATTCATCTAATGCAAGAAGTTGATCAGGAATTAGTGAGCTAGAGCCAAGACCGTAGCTGTAAAGAGAGAACAGGTCAAAGACATAAAATACACTTACTACCTTAGGTCCTCATGGAGCTTCCTTCTCTATAATCTGCTTCTCTTCATGTCAATAGACTCAATGTTTCAACTCTGTTCCATATTTTTGTTTGATAGGACTTGAATTGGCAAAGAGTTCTTTCTATATCCACTCCACTGAGGCAGAAGATAGACACTGGATATACACATGGAAAACATAGAATAACCAGGAATTTAGAATATAAAAGATCTAGCATGCTTTCTTACGTAGACATCTGTATGAACAGTAGGAATTTGATGTTAAACAAGATAGAAGAGGTTGTGTGATGCACTCTCCTCACCTGCCCTTTGTGAGGTTCCCCTTGGTAGAAACTGCTCTTCCTGCTTTTCAGAAGGAATGAGACAAATTTTCCTTAGCCACACATCTATTCACACAGGATTCAGGATTCCAAACAGATACATCTGCTTTTGAAGCTCATGCTTGTCCTAGCCTCTACACAATGCTGCTGACCTTCTGCTCTGGGAATATAGGTCTTTGGGACCAACACACTTGAAATAACAATTTGTTTCCTGGCAAGAAAACAGGAAGTTCCAGTATGATCCTTTTCTAACTAGCCCTTTTCTGAAAGAAGTAGGTCTTACTGAAGTTCTTCTCATGGTTCAATCCCTACGGGACAAAAATTAGGCTGTTCATATATCTATGCATTCCAGTTCCACTTCACCTATTTAATTAACCAACTTAAGTCCAATGTTTCTCATGTCCTGGTCTTAGACTGTTCTATATGATGTATAAGTGTACATGTGATATATATATTTATTATATATTAATTTGCCCCCAAGAATCTCTCAACCCTATAGATAATGTGAAATGTGAGCATAAATAATCAGAATTCAGACAAACAGATGAATATCACCATATGAAAGGTACAGTTGGAATGATGTGGAAATATTTGAAGTGACTATGCAAGTAAAATTTCACAGATGAGAAGACATTGGAACTGGGCTGGGAAGATGCATTGAAGTTATGTGTGCAGCATTGGTATACGCGACTCAGAGGGAAGAAAAGTATTGAGGCGAGGAACAGAAGGAATGAGTGTACTGGAGCAAAGTCTCATCTAAAGAGAAGAAGGAGCGGGTGTGGAATGTTTTTGCCACTCTGACACTGACATTTGAGAATTTGATTGGGTTCCTGGCTATTCTCAGGAGCAGGTCTGGTAATCTTTGAGGCTGGCATAAGGCTGAGCACTTTTGTCTTTCTGCAGGCTTTTTCTTTTTGATGAGAGCCTGGACATATGAAATCTCCCTCCTCTCCTGGTAGTGTTATCAAACCTCATACTTGCATTCAAAATGGGGTCAAAAAAAGAGAAGAAAAGGGCAATTGATTTGTATGTTTCAGTCATTTCCTTGGGAACACGCTGAGCTTTTAGTCTGGGGTGACTGCGAAAGAGACCCTGCCTGTGATTAGATCTGTCAGGCAGTGGCTGTGTTACACTGGGTACCTGGGGAAATAAAACCATGGGCAATTGCCGATGTCTGCATGCCCAGAGAGCAGGCTGCTGTGCACTACAATAACGGGAGCATTGTGTGAGTGTGCGTAGAGGAGCCACTTGGCTAGCACTTGACAGAGGGATTCCAGATTCAAACCAGGATTGCAGATGATCGCTAAAGCCCCTACTCAAATCTCAGATTACATGACTCTGTGTGGACAGAGAGCACAATGCAGTGATGACTAAGGGCACAGAGAGTGGATGGGTATGTTCCCACTTCATTTGTCATCTTATCTGCATCATTTCAAACACCATGCAGCTACCAGAGTGCTGTTTTGAAAGCACTGACTGGCCTTAGCCTATCACACTCCCTTTCTTTCCTACAGAGCTCAGTATCTGTAGTTATCTAAAGGACAAAAAACAAAGCGCCCAAGACGTACAGTGACCTTGCCTCAGTTTATTTGTCCAGATATATCTCTTCACTTTAGTGGCTATATTCCAGCAAGGATGGATTTTTGAGTTACTACACTCATCATCCTTCTCATTCTTTTTATTTTGCTGATCCTCTCCTCTCTTTGCCTTTTCTCTCCTCTCCCTCTCCCTCTGTCTCCCTTTGACACTAAGATGCCCTCCATCTTGCTCCCTAGTTAATCTCCCTTCTTTCTTTTATGCTTTGGCTCAGTTTCCTCTAGAAACCCTCCTTGAGCACACTGGTCTCAGAGCAAATTCTACATTTCTATCTTGTCCTTAAAGTACTGAATTATAAACATCTACTTTGTATGATTACAGTGTTAATAATAAAATATTCACATTCAGGTACTTAATTTCAAGTGTCTTTCAACCTCTTATTTGTAAATTCACATTTGGTACAGTGCTGAATTGTGATTTCTGATTGCATAAATACTGAATGGAAGAAATCGATGAACGATAGGTAGAAAGGTTCATTAAAAAGGAGCAAAAATGCAGGACTCTCTCCCTACCTTGACAAGGTATCATTTTGTTTAGACTAGCAGGAGGGGTCTCATGGTGCAGAGAAGGTCGTCACACAGGTAACCTGTGAAACCACAATCAAAGCTTCCAAGATCAATCTCTGTCCTCTCGGTTTAGCCCTTCTTCCATCACTAAGTGCCTATTGCTTCTTGAGTCCTGAATGATCTAGACCTAGAATTCTGCAGCTCAAAAGAACCTAAAAGAGAATCTTTCCTGCCAACTCCTCTGTTTTCTATTTTTAGTAAATAGTTGAGAGTTAGAAATGGCCAAGTAACTGTGTATCTGATTCATCCTTCAAAATACTCTTTAGTCATAACCACTATGGTCAGTGTGAGTAAAAGTAGAATTACAACTGCAGTAGGTGCCACAGAGAAGTCAGGGGCATGAGCACCTGTGATATAACACAGGAGACCCATCAAGTCACCAGTCTTGTGATTAGCTAATTAATCATATGTACATGTTAACTGATTAAACACTATCTGCCACTCTTCTAAAGGCTAAGTACATGACAATGGTCTGTGTTACATGGTACTTACATTTTACTGCCAGAGAAGAAGCAATAAATACTAAAATAGATTATTTCAAAAAGTGATGCAAGAGATATTTAACAGTAAAGATTTGTCATATGAGCAGAGAACAAGGAGAAGGTCCCCAAGTAATAAAAAGTCATAGGTTTAGGAACTAAAGGATTTGTACCATTAGACCATGGAGTTGTGAAGATCAGGTAAAGAAAGTACGCTGGTTGGTCATATCTTGGGTTAAGGTGGGACTTGAAAATCATGTTGAATTTACATCATATGCTAAGAGTAAGAAAAATCAGTGATGAGTTTTAAACAGGAGATGACATGACTGATGTATTTGTGTGTGTGTGTGTGTGTGTGTGTGTGTGTGCGCGCGCGTGTGTGTGTGTGTGTGTGTCTTAAAGATACAGTGACTATACAATAAATGATCATGAAGGAAGAATTAGTAACTGCCAAAATAAGTTTGGAAGATATCTTTGGAGTTGAGGTAAGAGGTACTGGTGGTCTACACTGGAGCTTGGCTAAGAAAAATGAAGACAGATGGACAGAGACAGAAGATCCAGAGTCTATGGAGGAGACTAAGGATAATACTGAGAGTTCTGCTTTAAGCAACTCGATAGAAGAATATTTCATTTGATGAGAGGAAGAGAGATATTTTGAGGAGGTTAGAAATACAAGTCCATAAAATTAAAGTTTGGGCCAGTCATTATTTAGGTGCTCATGAAGCATTACAATAGAGGTGCTAGGTAATTGACTGAGCCATAGGAATCCATGGTTCATAAGAGAACTGCATTGGAAATTTAACTCTAGAAATCTCAGCACAAACAAAGTTATAGAAAGCCACAAGAGTGGATAAGCTTACTTAAGGAAAATAGAATATAAGAAGAAAAGAGATTTGAAGAACTGCCACCTGAAGAGGAGCTAACAAAAGTGACTGAAACAAAGAAGCAAAGTAGTAAAACAATGACATCACATAGGCTGAAAAAAGAGAAAGTTTCAAAAAAACACAAGTGTTGAATGCTGTTCAGATTTCAAGAAAGGTGCTGGTGGAAGATATCCACTGGACTTATCACAAGGTGGTGACCAACCAATATCAAGACCAGAAGCTCTGAATGACAAGGTTTTGAGGAGTTGGTTCTGAAAGAAAGTATTTTGTATCAAAAAATGTGCTTAAATGATGAAATCTACTTTTCCTTTTCAATCCCTGTTTACTTTTACTTGGTTGTAAACTTCTCGAGATTAAGGTACATTTCTTACTCCTTATATATACAAGCTCTGAGAGTTTCTCAGTTCATAATAATGATTAGTGATACTTGTTAAGTAAAAAACCAAAAATGAAAAAATCAGGGTTTAGAAAGTATCTAGAACATCTATTTTCTGGAGAATTATAAAGTTGGGTTTTAGAAAATCTTTATGCCATCCGGAATTAATTTGTTAAGGGTATTACACTGTCATGTTGTGTCATTGTCAGAGAGACACTTTGGGCTGAGAAACCGGAAGTCTTGTATTGCCATTTTTTTAAAAAAAAAAGGAATCCCCCATGGCTCTTGTCTCCTTGAACACTGACCATTTTCTTTGTCCCTAGGGTTATTAGGGTTATTGCTTTATTCTTGGCCTTTTTAATTTCTCACTTATTTTAATGCACTTCCCCTCTTTAACTCTTAACTGGGTAAGGCTACTAAGTGCTTTGGGCAATGCAACCCTTTTACTGATATTTGTAAGTCAAAAGCAAAATAACACCAAACTGTAAGACACAAAACTTCGGAATAGGCTGTCATTAATAGGCCTTTTTTTCCTCAAGTCATGACATATTCTAGTACAAACTCTTAATACTGAATGCGATGATGATGTGCATCCATAATGTACCAATAAAGATTTGAATTTTTAAAAATGCCTTTTTTCTTTTTCACTGCTTATAAAGTTCTTTTTAAATCATGCAGCTCACACATCCTCATTCACCAGTGTATTATTGGTACTATAAGCACAAGCCTAACTTGCATGCTGAGGGACCACTACAGCTGCAGGCTTGACATCCTTCTGTTCTCCTTCTGCTGAAGTGACCGGATATGGCAGGTATGCTCATTTCACATGAACTCCTCCACAGGTTCCTGGTGACCTATGGGACAAAGTTCACTCTCCTGGCCCAGCTCACAAGATTTTGTTTTATGATACCTGGAAATCCCTTTATCTCATCTTCTGTCACAATCCACAAATGCCTCATTTATTTGGGTATGTAGCAGTTCTCTGCATAGTCTGTAGGCTGCCCTAAGAAATTACACTTTGCTATCATCTTCTTCCTAGAGCTATAATTTATTAACATTCCCTTTAGATTTTATCTAAGTTCCTAGAAGAGAAAAAAATGTTTCTTATTTATATCTGTTTCCCCAGATTACACTGCCCAAGATGTCACATGTTAAAAAGATGTGTGCTTTGGGATGATTGAGTGAACAAAGAAATACAACTGTTATATGAGAGGCTGTATCGGATGCTGGATGGAGAAGGAGATGGAATTTGCACATGAGGAAAACACCACCCTGGTTCCTGAAGTGGCATATGTCAAGTAGATAAGCCCAAGGTGAGTACAGATTGATGGAGGAAGAGAATGTGAAGGACTTTGTGTCCAACTCCATGTGAGAGCATTGGTATTTTGTCATCAGAGGGTCTTTTTTCCCACCTCTTGGTTGTTGAGATGATAGACCATTATGTGGCAACTTATTATTGCTATTTTGGAATATTGCATTCCAGACTGATGCTTTGAGTTCTTTTTTGACTGAAGTCATATTGTACCTGGAATATTGAATTATTCTTCCTCCTTCCACATTTACTGTGTCATTAAAATATTCTGTCTGAGTATGATGAGTGATTTTCTTATTAGCTATCATATGTCTGTACCATGACTCTCTAATAATTCTCTTTCTGTTAGACACCTGGGTTTTTCAAATTTTTTTTTTTTTTTTTTTTTTTTAGGTTTTTTGAGACAGGGTCTCACTTTGTGGTTCAGGCTGGCCCTGAGCTCAGCCTCAAACTCACATCACAATCCTCCTGCCTCTGCCTCCCGAGTGCTGGGATGACAGGCGTGAGCCACCACGCCCGGCACTGTGGATGTGGTACTGGTTGCTGCTGGGTGTGGGTCTCCACACCCAGTATTGTTATGTGGTTACCGGGGAATCGAACCCAGGTCCTTGCGCTTGCGAGACAGGCGCCGGAACCACTGAGCTAACTCCCCGGCCCGGGTTTTTCAAATTTTAATATAATAAATAATGCTGTACACTTCTGACTAGCCTATATTCATTGAATAGTAATTCCCAGACCAAGAGTCAAAGTTACTTTCACAGTATTTCATATATTTGGATCAATTATTCTTTAGGGTGATTGACTAAAGTTTCACTCTCTCTGGCTCTGTGCAAGTGTCTACCTAAGCACGTGTCAGGGAATTTCAAATTATGTTCTGGTACAGGATTAATGTCAGAATATTTTCTACATCTTTGGTAGGGAGATATTAAATAGCTCTGTTGAAACTTATACCACATCAATTTTTCATATTAAATTAAGAAAACATTAATATATTGATTGTCACAGGAAAAGCTTGAGCTTGTGACTCTTAGCATCATCACAGAATTAGCATCCTCATTATCGGATAAAATGGTGTAATACTTCAAAAAGGTAATTTGAGGATACGTTGTAGCAAATATCTACAGTCCATGCAGTTTCAAATTTGAAAAATGCTTCTGAAGGAAACCGTCTCAATGAAGAGCAACTGTTTTCATCAAGAGGATAAAATATAAAAAATGTCAAACTTCCTATTAATATACAACATAGAGAGAAATAGTTGACTAAATTGTTGGCATATCTACTTAATAATCTTGAACAGCATTTATTTCAAAAATCAAAAAAACATTGTGACTATGACAGTACCATAAAACTTTAAACTTCAATGAATTGTATAACAGTGATGTTATTACATGGACAAGATGAAGACAAGTCAAAAAAATTTAGCTCGCTTAATGAGTACCGAGGTAGATACTGCATTCCAAGGCAATTTTTCTTGAGTTAGTTTGTCTTAAGTTGTTCCCTCTTATTTTCAACTGTATAAGGCAGCTGTTTCTTTTTTCATCCCAAAGTAAAATGGTATATGACAAGCTCTTTGACTAAAAGGCATATAGTAAGTGTTTTCAGTGTGAGATCAAGGTCAAAAGTAATATGAGATCTCTACAAATGACCTCAACCTGCAAGAGCCAAAGGAGTCACACAGCAGTTTGTTTTCCAAGTTTCAAAAACACTCACCACTTCAGTCATTTGAAAGAGGATTCCTTAGGGCCGGAGTGGAACTTCACAAACATTGAAAAGAATGTGTTTGCCAAGACAGTGTCTGGCCTGGGCAGCTGATTTTTAGGGAACAGGAAGGAAATCACAGATAAAACTGCAAAAGCAGATGTCATGAAGTACAATAGGTCTGAGCGAAAGAAGCAATATGATAAGAAGGCTCACAGGAA
>PVIR01034829.1:0-16901 GCA_004026965.1 Petromus typicus | reverse complement strand
TTGTCTTCTCATCCCACCTGCTTGCCCCGCTGAACTCATGTATGCACATGGTTTGCTTTTTATAGATCATGAGTTCTTGCGTTTCCATCTGAGATCTCTCCCTAAACTTCAGACGTCTTTACCTTTGTGTCCTGCAAGCTCATCACAGTCAAATTATCTCAGATAGAGCTTGCCATCTCCCCTGCAAAATGGTTCCTCTTCTGAACTGGAAATGGGAATTCACTCTCATCTCTTTTGCTGTTCCCTTTCTCTTCAAATGTATCAATGAATTCTGTTGAATTTCTTGCAGATTTTTATCTAGTGCATTGTCTTTCTTGGTCCCTGTGACTGTTGGTGCTGACTGGCTCCCAGTCCATTGCACTGCCCTGTAGATGGGTCCTCCACAAGGACTCCTTTACTAAGCCTTCAGGGTAGTAATACAGAGGGCACACCCAGCCCCCTCACGCCCTGCCTGAACACTTCAGAGCTCTGCATAGACAGCCCCAGGGACCCTGGGAAGTAAGAGTGGAGTTCCTGGTTCCCCAAGGGATGCCTTCCATTCATCACAGCCAGAAGCCAGTCAGTGATCCATCTGCCAACCAAACTGGTAGCTTAACTCTGTATGGAACTCCTCATTGCTTGAAGAGTAGAGGCCAGGCCTGTTAGTGTAGTAGATAGCACCATGCCCCAGCTGACTGCCACCTGCCTCTCCAGGTTTACCTCAGTCACCCATCACTTTGCTTGCTGTGTCCCAGCAGCAAGGGATTGCCTGTAGCTCCCCAGGCACATCAGGTATGTGGTGCTCAGCACATCTGCAAATTCTGTCCTCATTCCTGCTCTTCTCCCCTTTTCTGATTGACTCTCACTTAAGTATTGCTGTGGTCTTGAGCACTGCCTAGTCTCATTTCCAGCGTAGTCAATCCCATGTCACCTAAAAGCGCTAGAGCCCCAAACTCCGCTCCTCTTTGGTGCCCAGCCCCACATCTAGGAGGCAGAGTCCACATCTTCTCCTCTAGGAGGCGCTGCTCATCTCGTCTGAGAGATGCTGTCCTTGGTGCTGGAATGATTGGCGAATGTTTTAGAGCTTCAGTGAAACTGCTGTGGCGTTGATGCTGTAGGTCGGTCACCAGGGAGTGGAGTCTAGAAAACTTATCCCTCAGCGCACCAGCAAAGGCAGGACCAAAACTCTACTGAGACTGTCTAGAAGGAAATTTTGTTAATGTCCTCCCTGCCTTAAATTTGCAAAGATAGTCCTCCCTCAAAAAAACTTTTGCTCTAAGGTTCAGATGTTCTTACAGTTGCTTGGGTTTATATTTCTGTGATTCTGAACACCACTGAGCACATTTTCCCAAGTTGCTTGGCTATTTGCACTTTCTCTGCTGTAATTTATCAGTTTCCTTTCCATTATTTTTCTATCCAGACCTTAGGGGTTTTTTTCTGCCCATTTGTGGCCAACTATTTCTTTCAATTTGCTTTTTACTCTGAATTTTTTTTTTACATTTTTTGATGTAGAGAAGTGTTTGATTCTTATGTAGTTAAATCTATTCATGTTTTCCTTTACAGCTTCTCTGGTGTTCGAATATTGCAATCCTATCAAGCATAAAATAAAGAGCATAAATTTTCAATTTTTACAAAAGCTTAATATTGAATATATTTAACTTTAATTCATCTGAACTTAAATGTTATATATATTATAATATATGATTTTTTTCTTCTAAATGATCCACTTTTCCAGCATGATAAATCAAACAATCCATTTATTTATGATGTTGCCTTTTTATATATCAAGGAACCTGTTGATTAAAAAGTCTGAGGTTTATTTAGTTCCATACTCATCAACTGATTTTCTATAACCAGTTTTACAGAATTTCAATTGTTTTCGTTCCAAAATATATTTTAATAATAGATAAAGCAAATTCCCACATCTTTTCAAAATGTATTATTTCTTTCATTACTTATTTTTTCAAGAAAAAATAGAAGTATTTTTTGAAGTTTCAAAAATAGTCCCACTGAAAGGTGGGTGTGGTGGAACACTTGTAATCCTAGCACTCAGGAGGCTGGGGCAGGAGGGATGCTGTGAGTTCAAGGCCAGTCTGGGATATATAGTGACTTCAAGGCCAGACTGAACTACATAATGAGACCCTGTCTCAAAAAATAAAAAATAGTCCCACTGAGTTTTTAATCAAAGAAAATTTGTGATAAGTTTTAAGAGAACTAACTTCTTAGTAATTCTGTCTTTCCATCCAGAAGAAAACATGTGTCTCTATTCATGCTTACCTCTCTGTATTGCTTAATGAAGTGTGGAGGTTCGTACCATAGGTTCCATATGTTTTTGTTAAAATTACCTTAAAATTTTGTCTCATTCTAAGTAGAAATTTACCCATTTCATCTTCTAATGACTTATTATTGTTGGAACATAGAAAGACTACTGATGTTTAAGTATTTGTTTTTGTCTCAACCACTTTCCATATTTTAATGACTTTTCTGTTGATCCTCTTGGCTTTCAAGGTGGATGATCATATCTTCTCTAAATAATGCAAATTTATTTTTTCCTTTTCTGTTTTTCATATCTTACTGAGTTGTCAGAATAATTTTAAATAATAATTAGTATGCTAGTCTCTGTTGCTTTTCTCCTGACCTCAGTAGAATATCTTCCAGGATTATATTGTCTTGTACAGTATTGTTTTTTTGTTACTTATTGAGGTATAATTTGCATAGAACAAACTATAGATAGCTTAAGTGAGTTTTGGTAAGTGTGTGTGTGTGTGTGTATCCATGTAGTCTCCAAACATATGCAAATATATTTAAACCCTGTCTGGCTGTTCTTCCTACTTAAGAGGCAAGTGCTCCTCTGATTTCCATGACTGTGGGTTGGTTTTATCTGTTTTTCAGGTAAGCAAATAAAATATTGATTAGAAAGAGTAATTTTTCAGCACATAATAAATTCCTCCCATTCCAAATTGTTAGGAGTTTAAAAATTGTATAGAGAAACTTGTTATTTCTAAGGAAATTACTCTTAAAATAACTACATATTTGGAAATATCTATGATTTACATGGGTGAATTCAATATAAGCCTGTTCTTCAGGTCTCTGGCTCTGACATGAACTCCCTGGGCCACCGCTCCAGATGGGTGTCAGGAAAAACTGATGCTCTGCAGGACTCAGTCTCTTACCATGGTGGCTCCCTAGACTCCAACCCAATATTAATGTGTTTTCCTCAGTTCAGATAGAAATATTGTCTTCAGGAATCTGGGAGTTATATCACATCTTCACCTTTTTAAAAACTGTGCCAGATGGAGCACCCAGTGTGAAGACTGTTTCTGTGTCTTTTACATCAATTCCTATCATCTGTCCTCTGCGCCACACAGCAAATGTCTGCTGGAGAAAGTAGGAACTTACTCTACCCTACAACACATTTTTTTTTCCCTTGGTTGCCAGGGAGCTCAAAGCTTAAGTGGGCACTTAACAGAAGTTAAGTGTTTAGAATATGATTTTGGATTTATTTTCATTTTGTTATCTAATTTTATGTATGTTTTCACTTTGGAAAGTCTTTAAAAGTAGGAGATTGCAGCTGGATGTGGTGGCACAACCCTGTAATCCCGGCATTCTGCCAAGCTGAGCCAGGAAGATTGCAAGTTTGAGCCCAGCTTTGACAACTTAGCAATTTAGTGAGATCCTGTCTCAAAATAACAAACAAATAAATAAAGATTAGGGGATCTCTCTCTTTCTGTACACATCCACATGCATCCACATTCACACATGCACATGTGCACACATCACCACACACAATGTAGTAGGTAAACATTTTTAAGAGCAGCCTCGGGAAACCAGACCCATCTATTTCTTCATCTTTATTTTCTTCTCCCCCACTGTTCTGTGACTCGTAACCAAGTGACTTGAGGCAATATGGCAGTCCTATTTGATAGTACTAGACACAGTGTATGGCCAATTGGAAAGACAAAGAAGACTTCCAAAAATGGGAAACAAATCCAAGACCACAAGAGATGAACTAAAAAGTTAGTGTCCAAAGACTTTCCAAGGAAGTGGCCCTGAGAACTAGGATCATCGGAGGGATCAGGAAGGCCATCCTCAAGTGGAGTGAAGGACATGGATGGGTGCCATTCCAGAGGGCCTAGACTGGGGTGGCCTGGCTGCAGGACATTCCCAAGGCTTGGGCTTATGTCTAGATGTCCTTCCAAAGCCTGTGAGCTCATAGGTGAGACTTGTGCATATACCTGAAATGTAGATTAATAGTGTATGAATATGCAGTAAGGATGCAATAAATGGATTCATCCACTAATTGGGTTAGCACTGAGATGGGTCTGGGCAGTGCCAATAAATAGGCTTGTAGACTGGATGGAATATAAGTAGAAAAGAAGGAAGGCAGGTTTGCTGCCTGCCCTGCCATGCATCATTTCTCCTCTGGTACTTTGTCTTGGAACAACCAACTGAGGACTGAAGCCTCTTCAAACTGTGGTTTAAAATAAACTGTTCCCCCTTCAACTTTGGGTGCCAGATACTTTGTCCCAGCAATGAGAAAAAGTAACCAAAACACCCTGGTGCGTGCATTCGCAGGAGCAGAAGATTCTTTGGAGTGAGAGAAGCTGGAGGTAAGGCTGAAATGGACTATTTTATTTTTTTAAAATTCTGTGTAATAATGCATTTTAAAGTACAGAGTAATGCATGCTGATTGCAGCGAGAGAAATGTTAGCCAACATATAAAGGCAGAGTTTCTTATCTCACTCTACCATGAAGGCTTGTTGCTGGCAGCTGAGCTGCGTCCTTTGCTGAAAAAGAGGCCTGAGAGGAATATGGAGGGACTGGAGGATGTCTGGCCAGAGTCCTGTACAGCAGGGGCCTTCGGGGCTGCTGAGTAAGGGCATGCATGGAAACAAGTTTTTAGCAAGATTAGCCTGGCAGTGGGGCACAGAAATAGTGTGAGGCTCACAGTTTGGGTAAAGGGTGCTGAAGGCCCTTCAGGACATGTGGCCAGAGTTGAGTTGCTGATTGACTTTTCCCTGGAGGGGAGCAATAAGGGCTGGTGACCACAGAGCTGGTCCTGGGAAGCAGGAGGCCCGCTGAGGAGTGTGAATCTTGCTGGAACACTGGCTAGCCTGCCTGGAACTTGTACAGTTGATTTGATGTCTTGGGGTTCCAGTAGTAACACCTTAGGGCAGTTTGTCTGCCCTCAAGCATGGAGCATTCCAGAGCCCACAGTGGTCTGCCCTGTCCTGTGCCCAGCTATCTCTGCTTTCTGAAGCCTGGGCAGATGCATCAGCTGTCAAGATCAGCTTCCAGAGGGCGTCCTTGTCAGGCCCCTGCCCAGTGTCTTTGGGGGGCAGGGCTCTTCCTGCACAAAGAGAATTTCTATGCTGTGGCTGTCTTCCATCTTCTGATGCCACAGGTGTCTTTTCATGTGTAGGGCTGCTGCTGTCTTATGCACAAACTCCATGAGCTCATTTGCTGCAGTATGAAAGCCGCTCCCAACTGTCACCACACAGTATGTTAAACATCTTCATCTGTGTCTGCTATTATGTACTTAAAAGCTGACGGGCTTTGTGCTGTTTTGCTTTCCAAAGTGGTAGACTTTCGTCCATGCGATTCAGATCACTTCAATGCTGTCTTTGAAACGTATCTCACACAGGTATTTTCTAATAGCCACAGAGTTGTTAGGGAGTACTTCATGTTCAAGCTCATTCTCCTCTGGGCTTTTTCATATTGAGCTTCACATTAATAACGTTTTCTCCCCTTTTAAAAATGCATCCAGGGAGACAGTGCCTGTCACAGGCATTTATAAGGGGAAGGCCGTAACCATGGTGGAGCCCAGGGAGGGCTTGGTAGATTCTCCAGGTCTCTCTCCCACTTAGGTCCCTGCTCTAAGGCCACATGAGGAGGTTACAGGGAGCCCAGCATGGACTCCACACCCTCTGGTGTCTTCCCCTCCTGGGAGACTCTGCCCAAGCTTGTCCTGCAGACTGACAATCTCCCACCATTTGTCTATGGTGACCCCTCAGTGCAGAATCCAGAGTGATCACACAGATTGTGGTCCCTAGAGCTGGGCCAGCTTTCATCTAAGCACAGCCATCCAACCCAACAGCCTGCTGAGCAAGGCTTGGCCCACCTCCAGCCTGCAGGGGGATACACACGCTGTCACCATCCCAATAGGTCTCCTCACTAAGTCTGCCTCTCCTAAAGCTTCTGGCATGCTAGTTCCCTTCGCTCTTTGTGGCCAGCCCAGGTCCAGGGCCCTAGCAAGCCACCTTTGGTGTCTTTGTCTGAAGCTCTTGAGGCCACAGTCCCTCACATGCAGATGGCCTGTTCCTGGATTCACTCTGACCTCATCCATTGGAGTTGGTTTGGTGCTTTTCATTTCTACTTCAGTTTTCTGCTTCTTTTAAGGCAAAACCTTGGTGTATTTTTAACTCTAACCCTGTAGACTTTTTGTGGTTTCTCTAAAGACATTTACAAAAGAAAAGGCCTTCCCAAAGTGAAGGACATCAGACTGTATTTTGACTGCCCTTTCTGGCTGTTTTGTTTTGAGTAGGAAATGTCTGTCCACTTCCTACTCCTCCCTCTGCCCACAGACTCTATTTTCTAAGCCTCCTCTTAGGCATCCTCAGCAGCATATGACCTGTCCGTCCTGTGGTCCCAGTCTCATCTCCCAGGGTTGCCATAAGCAGGCATGTACTCAGCTTTTTTTGTTTGGACCTGTGCATTTCAAATATTCTCATACTCTGATACAGTCACTATCTTATGAGGGGAAGGTCCATTCTGCAAATGCTGTAATTTCAGTCCCTTGAAAGTCATGTTCCTTCCATTCTTTTACTAGTTTTAAAGCCAGAATTATACAGAAAATCTCACTTAACCTTTGTGGCAGTAGTTAGTATTGTGCCTCTCTCTGTCTTTCTCTCTGGCTGAGGCAGGGGATGGTTGAGATAGAGTCATGCTTTGTAATTCAGGCTAGCCTCAAACTCACTATGTAGCCCAGGCTGGCCTCAAACTTGCAGAGATCATCCTGCCTCAGCTCCCCAGCACTGAGATTACAAACATGCACTACCATACCCGCTGTGCCTCTCTTTCGGCACCAAGGTCAGTTTTCACTGGGCCAAGTGCAGAGTTCTGAGCCAGGTGGACAGGCCGGTTTGCAGCTGCCCTGCTCACTGGGCTCTGCAGAGGCTGGAACTGTGTGTCCATCCATATGATGGCAGTAATTTCAGGGCCTTTTAATGTAATGAAGCAAGTGTTATTCATCCACTAGGCTAATCTTACAGAACACTAATCAAGGGTTGATTCTCCTAAGAACTTAGAGATAATTTCACAAGACACCAAACAGCCATGGGAGTGCTTTTTAAACATGCCTGCACTGTGGGCCTATGTTTAGTTCATTTCATTTTTATTCTCATAAGTTTCCAAATTTTTTTAACGAGCTTATATTTTTCTCATGTATATTATGTATACATACAAATGTGTATGCGTGTATAATTGCACAAGAACAAAATATAACCTAAAATTTATCATTTGTATTACTTATATGATGGGCAAATTGTGGTGTGGAAGGCAGTGGACAGTCCTTCATGGAGTGGATCCAGGTCTGGCACAGCTTGTGGAATTTCAGAGCTCTCCTTAGAGAGACAGTACCAAATAGAAAGGGCCAGAGCTGTCAAGGGGCTGGAAGTTCAAAGTCCACTGCTCACATGTCACTGGGGCTGGCGTAAACCACACGGTGCCTGCTGTTGCAGCTCACGGAGGTCCCTGTCCCAGCCCCTGGGAGGCCACATCCCCCCGAGAGCCAGCAGCCAGAACAAGCAGAGCTCAACTCTGGCTCTCAAATGTTCTTAGCCTCCAGCTGGCATGGGCCTGGACATACACATGCAGACTGAAATGCCCACACGTGGGGTGCACAAATACACCCATGTGCAGAGCATGTGTACAGATGCACACAGATGCATGCACATGTGCACGCGCACGCACTTGCACACGCACGCACACCCCTCCCCCCCCACACACACACACACTCATCTCTCCTGCAGAACTCACTGAACCTTCCAGGTCTGGTTCCACTCAGAGCCTCATAACTTGCCCTTCTCCCGCCTGGCTCTGGAACAACCATTTCGCTCACAGAGCTCCGTTTTCCTTGTCAAGCGTTTTGTTTTAGAACAGCTTCAGGCTTACAGAATTATTGCAAAGGTAAAGTCCCTGCATAACCTGCAGCCAGTTTCCTCCGGTACCAGCTTCTTTCATTAGGTGACACATGTGCCACCCTAACAGAGCCACAAGGCATCTTGTCACAAGCTGAAGCCAGTGCCCCCTCCCGATGTCCTCCGTCTCTCCTGTCGTCTATCCTGGGATCCCTCCAGGACCCATGGGACACTTGGTCATCACATGTTGGTCTCCTCCGTGTAGGATAGTTTCTCAGACGCCCCTTCTTTGGGATGACCTTGATAGTTCTGAGGACAGGCCCAGGACTTTGTAGAATGCTGCTGGGTGAGGATCAGCCTAATGGTTCCCTCCTGAGCAAATGGGTCAGAGGAAAACCAGGGGATAGAGCACCATCCTGCCTTCCCGTCAGGACCGCACACTGTCCATGTCACTCGCCACTGATACTTTCAAACACAGAGATTTTTATGTACTCAGTGTCCGGGGCTAGCTTTCACTGCCTGGAATGTGCAGTGTCATCCTGAGAAATGTAGTGTCCCATCTGGTGTGAGGGTCCAACCCTGTGATCCCTGCCCTCAGGAGGGTAAGGCAGGAGAGTCAAAATTTTGAACCTAGCCTGGGCAGTTTATCGTCTTACTGAGAACCTGTCTCATACTAACAAAAAGGCTGAAGATGCAGCTGAGTGTGAAGGCTCCGGGTTCAGTCCCTATCTTCAGCGTCTGGAAAGGCAGGCTGGCTAGTGGAAGGGAGCCTCTGACTAGCATCAGACTTCCTTCCACAGCGACACCAAGAAGGCCTCTGTGAGCATTGGTCCAGGAGAGTAGCTTAGCTTCTCACCTATCTCTGTCACCAAGTCCTGAATTTCCTAGCTTTTAATCCTCAGCCACAGTGAGGCGTATAACAGACACAGGTGGGTTTTACCAGGAAATTTCTACTGACTGCATTAATAGTGGAAGAAGAGATTGACCCTGTGCTTAGAATCAGTTGTTTCTCCTGTGCAACTGAAGACAGTCATGTCCACCCAGAGTCACTGTGAAAGCTGGATGTGGACACACAGAGCCCCCAGCAGTACCCAAAAAGCAGTAGGGGCTTTTGCTAGACAGACAGGTATTGAGTTCCTGCTGTCAGGCACTGTTTGAACTGCCAAGGGTCAAATGGTGAACGAAGTAGATCCTAATGAGGTTTATCTAGTGAGTAGTGATTATTATTATCATCCAATATTTATATTTTGAGAGGTACACTATGAAGATAGTTGTGACAAAGCTGCAGTGGAATTAGAATTAGAAAAATAATAAATTTTATGCACTTTAATTCTTCTACTTAACTCTATAGCCTGGGGGAAGTAGCCTTGTTTTAATGAAGTAATATTCATACTCTTTCATATAAAATACAAGGTGTAGCATGAATAAAATTATGTTTTTTATCAACCAAATGGACAATTAAGACCATTATAAATTATCAGTGCTGGCAATGTGTGACAAAATAGTCACTATCTCAGAACCTTTCATTATAAAAAGTACTAAATAGACACAGAAATGTCTTCAACAGCCATTAACATTTTTTACCACTTGTTTCATCTGTCTTTCCCTTTTTTCACTAAAGTGTTTTTAAAAAATCCTAGATACTATGTCATTTCATCCCTAAGTGATTCAGTAAGCAACTAAAAAAAAAAAAAATCATATCCAATACCATCTAATACTCTACATTTCCCTAATTGTCTGAAAAATTGTTTTACACTTAATTTTCTGGCATTTAGCTCCAAGCATAACCCATCCATTGTGTGCTGTTTCACCTCTAGTGTCTCTTAATCAGCAGGACCCCCCACCTCTCTGCCCTCTCCATTTGGACAGAGGCCATGACGTTTCTCTTGAGCCTGAATTGGGCTGTGCCGTTGAACGGGTCCTGTACTTCATTGTCTGGAGACCAGATTTGCTTCAGATTTATTTCCTCATAGAGTTTCTTAGTTCATGTGTGTCTATATATGTGTATACATGTGTGTACACATGTGTGCATGTGTCACACGTATGCATACATGTGTGTACAGAGGTGGGGCACATCCCCAAGCATCATGTGAGATCTTGCATTCTACTTTTGGTAACATTCCAGTCAATCCACTAGTCTTTGAACTCACACCCTGTGCAGTTTGAGAGAAGTGACACTCCCGTGAGCCTTGGTTTTCCCAACAGTGTGGAGGAAATTGCTTCCAGACTTGCGCCAGGTCTTGTCAGGTTTTAGTCAGGTTTTAGTCATGACAATCCTTGTACCAATTAGGAGAACTTTTCCTTCAAAATCATTCTCCCTCAAAATCATTTTCTTTCTTCGGGTACCACTAACTGAGACAATGGTAATGCTGTTCTTATCAGAATAAGTTTCTGGAACATTTCTGAAGACTGGAAACCATGAGCGTTAGAGCCAGCAGAGAGAGAGGAGTGATTAGTCCTGTTGGTTCTGAGCCACGCGCTGGGCCAAGATGAGCATTCCCCCTCTCTGTGTCAGAGGTTTGTGTAGCAGCTCGGCGGCCAGGGAGGCCGGAAGTCCTCACTCTGAGATCAGAGGCACGCAAGGAGCTCCGACAGGGAGGAAGGAGATATTGAAACTTTCATGGGGTGGTTGCCTTCAAAAGCTCCTCCTGTGTCCCAGCGCTTCAGACAAGCATTGTGTCACATTCTTTTGTGAGGACTGGCTCGAAGGAGAATCTTTTACAAGCTTCTGCTTATTGATTGTCAGGAACAGACTTCTATTTAAATTTTAACAGTTCTCAGCAAGCTTGCAATTCCGAAGCTTGTGAACAGGCAAGTCCTTCACAAACCACTTTTTTTTTTTTTTTTTTGGTACAAATCAGAGTGCCCATGAGATGGATCGGGTTCATTTGTATTAGTTTTCAGTTTAATCTCTCTTCCTGCCAGATCTTTTATCTTCTAGTAGGAAAGAAAAAGAATAAATAAAGAATTCTATCGTTGCAACCAGAGGACTGAGCACAGCCTGAAACACAGAGGAGATTAATAGGCCCCGTTGTCAAATCAAACTGGGCAGCAGACCCTGCAATTGGGGTTATGGGCCTTCAAGAGCTGTTTACTCTCCAGATGAACAAATGGCTGAGGGTCAGCAGGGCAGAGGGTGGGAGGGTGGCCTTGAGGACAGAAAAAGCAGTGTCTTAATGTGACTCTATGTGGCTACAGCATAACACTGTAGCTAGATGATCTACACAGAGAGGAAGTTTGTTTGGCTCATGTTTCTATGGTTGGCATGATATGACATTTAATGAGGGGCCCAGCAGTGTCACAACATGGCAGTGGAGAGAAGAAAGCAGGTACAGAGAGCGAGACCAAGGGGAGGTGCCAGCTCCCTTTGTAGTTGCCTGCTCTGAGGTGACCAGTCCAGTCCTGCAAGAGTGAGAACTCTCTTCTGCATGGAAAGTATTAAGTGCTCTAAGGGTGCATCCCCCAATACCTCCTGCCAGCACAGTGTGAGCATGGTGAGGACGCCATACTCAGACCAAGCAAACAGTGTCCTGATGTTCTTCCCTCCCCCACCCATGGCCTGATACATCCTCACAGTCAAATGATCGATCGATCTCAACAACTGTCCTTTTGACTTTGTCCCTTCCTGCACTGTCACTCAGTGTCTGACTGACAAGGTGAGTCTTTCCCTTCCAGATACTGTATGAAATGGGGTGACAGATACCCTTTGCTGAGTACTGCATTTATTAGTCAGAGCTTCTACTGGAAATAGGTGGCACTTTTGAATGAGAATGATCAAGGAGGAGATTTTAGAGAGTGTTTTGTGACCTGGTGGCCTCAGAGCTGGCTTGACTTTTAGGATGCAGAGACCAGGGGAATCCTAGAGGTTGTGTCAGCCTGCCACCTTGAGAAGTACAGGACACATGGGTGGAAGACACAGCAAGTCTGGACACCCTCTCAGGAGTCAGGTGAAGCCCTGGCACATAAATCACCCACCCCGTCCTTCGGGAGGGGCCTTTCAGTATTGACTCCATACACAGGTACTTGTTCTCTAGCAATCTCTCCATTTTCTCACTTATTTTAGGTTTTAATACTTGGTAAAATGTACTTAACAAAATTTATGTGTATTTCTAAAAGTATAATGTTGTCAAGGAGGTTCATGTTATGGCATCATTACCAATATACATCTCCAGAACTCTTTCCATGAAATAAAAGTGAAATCCTGCACCCATTTCATAGCCTTTTTCCATCTCTGGGACACAGTTCTCAACACTCACAAGTTAAGGAGAAGTCTATTGTAGCTCACGGTTTCAACCTGTGGATGACAAACTCCACACAGAAATGGTCCAGCAGAGCAACATGGCGGATACAAAGCAACTTACCTTACGGCGGCAGAGAAGGAAGGTGCTAGGGAGGAAAATCCTCCCTACTGGGTCACACGCCGTGACTGGCCTCTTCCCACCAGCTTCACGACCCTCACGTACTCAACATAGATTCAGTGGATTCCTCAGTGGTACCCATGATCAAGTCACCTTCCGAAAGCCCTGCTTTTAACATGGACTCTGTTGGGGACATTGTAGATCTAAACCATAACGATCAATGACCCCCCCCTTCACATCCCCCTTTTGCTGTCTCTGAATTGGAGGAATCACGCAGTGTTTCTGCTTTGTGACTGACTCATCGTCCTTTGAAATGTGCCCTTCAGGTTCACGTGAGCTGTAGCACGCGCCAGAATCCCCTGCTTGCTTAGAGTTGAGGAGTGCTCCCAGGCACGGATGTACACACGTTCTCTATCCATTCCTCGATGGCGCTGGGTGTGAAAATGCTCCTGTGAACCTGGATATGCAAATATCTCTTTGAAACCCTGCTTTGAGTTCTTTGGGACATATGTTCAAAAGCAGAATGGCTAAATGATGTAGTAATTCTAATTTTTTTTGAGGAAGTACTTATTTGAGGAAGTACTGTTTGAGGAAGAACAGTACATTCTGTTTTCCATAATGGCTGTACCATTCCACATTCCCATCAGTGGTGCACAAGTCCTCATCTGTTATTTTCTAAATTATTTGACAATACTCATCTCAATAGGTCGCTATAGTACGTCACTGTAGTTCTGACTCGTCCCCAGTTTTTATAGAAGTTCAAAGAAAATCAAAGTGCAAGTGGAGAAGCTTATCTCCATTACCAACACAGAGTCTCCATGTTCTTCTTGCCATGCACCACTTGTCTTTGAAATGGAGACTGTTTCCATAGAAAAGCACCTCGGCAAGGGAGGCCCTGCTCCATGAGCCGCACCGTGTTGGGAAGGTTCTCTCACCTTCTGTGGTGACAAGTAGCCCTCACCTGCCCAGGAGCCCACCTGGAAAACCAGGTTACCGTGAACTACTTGACGTGGAGAGGAAGCTCTCAGCTTCCAGCGTGAGGAGAAGCGGGTGGGCCTGTCCATAGCTAACTGGAGGTGCACACAGTGCATTTCTAGAGAGGGGATCCTCATCAGTGTGATTACCCATGTCACCGGAAAGCCAGAGCCAAGAACACGGAATTGCCCAGCTGGTGGTGAAGACTGCATTCCCAGAAAGCCAATTTTGGAAGCGGCTTTATTTGAAATAATTAAAAAGATTCAGTCTTTGTCGTCCAACTGGCACCATGTTTCAGCACAGTTTAACTTGTGATAAAGAATCACTCAAGTTAACAGATTCTGGATTAATGATAGACATCTCTGCGCGAGATTCCACAGAAGCAGCCTTTAGGGTCTTTTCATCTTGGAGCAATTTGTGGCCATTTTCTGGTGACGGTGGGAGCTGAGGGCTGGGGGTGTTTCAGTGGCCCCCGGGCACACATTGCCACACCATAGGCCTCCCTGCCATGTGAGTCCCACAGACTGGTCTTAGAGAGTCTGCAAGTGGCTGTGATTCCACGTGTGGGCTAACACGGCGAGACCTTGTCTGCAGTTTGAGCAGAGCCCAGCACCCCAGCAGAATTCATGCGTCAGGTCTCTTAGGCCATCCCCAGTAGGAGCTGAAGGGTGCACAGGACCACCAGAGAGGAGCCCACAGGAAGCGTAGATTCCACCGAAGCACCTCGTATCTCACTGCACTCTGTACTTGGAAGTGTAGTCTGGGCATCACTGCGCAGAGTGGGATCTGATAGCGGGTGTGAAAGTCATGCCAGGTTGCGTGTGATCCAGGACATCGCTCTGAAAAATGACCAATCGGGCCGAGAAGCCCATTTAAAAGCTGAAGAGGCTTCATCATGTCCCACAGAGTCTCCGGAAGCCTACCTCACAGCAGAGCCCATTTGGCCAACAGAGTCACTCCTCTGCACCTGCCAGAAAGTGGGAGAAACATACTCCAGACTCACTGCGAGTCCATCCTGCCACTCCAGCCAGAGCCGCACAGGGGCGTGGTGGTGACGGGCTGCCATACCGCAGATGGGCTGCAGAAAGCACAGCCCATCTGTCTTCATCATGCTCATTTCCTCTTTTATTAAAATGTTAATGAATATAGTTTTTATTTATCATTCAGTGACATGTGCAACATCCTTTTCTGGGAGACAAATCTGCAATCTGCTGAACCATGTTAGCTAACAGAATTTTTTCCGTTAAGTACTGTGCCCAGGATTTAGGAATATTTTCGTAATTTTTAAAACACCATGTACCAATTGAACCCAAAACCCCTTAAGGGATATTCCCATAGGGATAAGACATTTATGCTAGATTTGAGGTGAGAAATCAGAGTTTGCCAGTTACTAAGCATGTGACTGGAGCCTCAGTCTCTACATCTGTCAAATGGGGATAGCAACTCCTAGCAGTGTCTCAGAAAGGAGAGGAGATAATCTGTGGGAAGGCATTTATATCCATTTATCATTCAAATGCAGAGTTATGTGAGTTTGAACCTGTGTTGCTCATTCCTTTAGACTCTCCCTGGAAGGTGCACCTGTCAGACGTCAGCCCCGAGATGACGGGGATCACTGTGAGTGGCCTCACCCCAGCCCGCACCTATCAGTTCCGGGTGTGCGCTGTGAACCAAGTGGGCAAGGGCCAGTACAGCACAGAGACCAGCAGGTGAGTGGAGCCCAGGCCTCTGAGTCGAACACACATGAGACGTGGGGCAGAGGCAGTTCACCCAAAGTCCCTTAGCGACATCAGCAGAAACCCGAGTGGAAGACTTTCACAGGGAGGGCAACACAGCCATCAGTGTGGGCACAGGAGCCAAGCTGGCTCTCCATGTCTCCTGCCGTCCTCTGGCTGTACCTGCTCAGACGACTTCAGGTACCCCAGTCTTCTGAGTTCAGGAGAGAGGAGCTGTCACAGACCCCGAGAGTTGTCCTGGGGAGCCGTCTGGCTTTAGGGACCTGTCTCCATCAGTCTGAGCTCTGGATGGCCTGAGTTGTACAGTACTTAAGATTTAAGTAACTTTTTTCAAAATGTGGGAGTTTAAGATGAGAGCTAATGAAAGTGCCAAAGAAAATACCCGGAGAGGAGCCTCAGCCTCCCGGACACAAGGGGCTGACTCAGCCGTCCTCTCTCCTGAAAACCTGGGGCTCTTCAGGCAAAGCAGGTGGCCCTGACACTATCCACAGCCCGCCTCACTGTTTGTCGTCCCTCAGTGAGGTCAGCCGTGCGTTCCTGTCACCCAGTTCTGCATATAGTGGGGATCCAGGTACGCTGTTGGGAGAATGTGTCGCGGTCCTTGATGTGCAGTACTCATGTCTTCCCACCTCTTCTTTTATCTGTAGGTTGATGTTACCTGAAGAACCACCCAGTGCCCCCCCGAAAAACATCGTGGCCAGTGGGCGCACCAACCAGTCCATCATGGTGCAGTGGCAACCTCCCCCAGAAACAGAGCACAACGGGGTGCTGCGTGGGTACATCCTCAGGCAAGTAGCCCACTGGCATTCCGGGTGGGTGCTAGGAAGAGGCAGCATCCGCCTCACTGAGTGTCTGTCGGACCCAGGCGGTACCCTGCAGTGCCAGACTCGGCAGGGTGGGCCATCGGGGCAAACTGGAGAGCAGGAGTAAAGTGGCACCTGACATGTCCACCTGTGAAGTCCTCACAAGGGACCGGTGCTTTTGACAGGAGACAAGAGGAGGACATTATGGGTAAGGAAGCAAGGTGTGCTCTTCAATGTAAACCCTCTCATTCCTGCTGACCAGATACGTGTATTCAATTACTTATGATACGAACCACTTCAACTTACTTTTGAGCCAGTTGTTACCATGCTAGTGCACTGCTCAGTTTTGTCAGACCTAGCATTTCAAGGGTCTGAAATCGTGTTGCTTACAATCTCACACCATTTAGGTGTTGGAAATGAAGCTGATGTATTTTGAGATATAACATGGACCTGATGCTCATATCTGCCAGCCAGAAAGAGCTGAGGGGTGGTCAGTTTGCTGACTCTGCCTCAGGAGGGATGGGCAGACTTCTAAAAATATTGTGAGAACTTGGCTGAGTTCAACAGAAGAAATCTCCTGTGCCCAAACTCCCGCTAGTATAAAAATCACGTGAATGTGATAATTGCAGTGATTTGTTACTGCAGTAAAAAGACAAAACTCACATGGTATTAAAGAATAATTTTTAAATCTCCTGTAATTATTACACTGCTGTGGATATATTTGTTAATTTTATCAGCTTTACTGGAGCAAGAACTACAGGTCTCTATTATTCCCTTCCTCCAAGTGCACGGCCTGGCCTCACACTGAGCTCATGGTCAGTAAATACTGTACTGGTTCCCAGAGGCCTTAAGTACATACCTTTGGTTTCTTAGGTCAAGAGAAGAGATCATGGAAGTGTTGCTTTTTTTTTTTTT
>PVIR01034828.1:0-16923 GCA_004026965.1 Petromus typicus | reverse complement strand
GCACTGTGGTATGTGGTACTGGTTGCTGCTGGGCGTGAGTCTCCATACCCAGTACTGTTATGTGGTTACCGGGGATCGAACCCGGGCCCTTGCGCTTGTAAGACAGGTGCTGGAACCACTGAGCTATATCCCCGGCCCTTATCCAGATTGTTTTAATGAAAATGCTTTCTTAAATTTTAATTTTGAATTGTTACTACAGAGGTAAAAATGCAATTGTTCTTCCTATAATGACCTTGTAGTATTCTGCAACCTTGCTAAACTCAAGTTTCGTTTTGTTTTTTTGAAACAAGGTCTCAATGTACATACAGTTTAGGATGGCTTCAAACTCACAGCAATCCTCCTGCCTCAGCTTCCCAAGGGCTAGAATAACATGTGTGGGTAACCACATGTTCCTGCTAAACTTAGTGCTGTCAAACCTACAACATGCATACTGCAGCTGGCTGCCTGTTATTACTGAAAGCTCTAAGTGGATGCTCATTATTAGTCTAATGTCAAGAAAGCAAGAAGTCATGGTTTATATATATGTATGTGTGTATATATACATATACATATACGTATGTATATATATATACACGTATATATGTGTGTGTACATATATACATATATATATACACATATATATGTATGTGTGTATATATGTATATGAATGATTCATAGCCACAGTGGTAACTAACAAAAATGTTAGAAACTGTTTAAAGTGGTAGTCTACTGGCATTTTATGTGCTTCTATACTGCAATTTTTGTTTTTAAGATGTGCATTTATTAGTCTTCACGCTTGGATTTAAAAACAATAAGGAATCTTTAGATCTAGGTTAACAGATTTTTTTTTTTTCTGAGACAGAGTCTCTCTTTGTAGTTCAGGCTGGCCCTGAGCTCATATGCAGCCCAAGCGAGCCTTAAACTCACAGCAATCCTCCTGCCTCTGCCTCCTGAAGTGCTGAGATTACAGGCTTGAGTCACCAAGCCTGGCACTGTGGTCCATGGTTCTGATTGCTGGAGAGCATGTCTCCATGCCCAACATTGCTGTATATGGTTACGGGGGATTAAACCTGGGCCCTTGCACTTGCAAGGCAGGTGCTGGAACCAATGAGCTAAATCCCTGGCCCAGGAATGTATTTTTTTTATGAAAACCAAATAAGATCTATCCAATACAGAATTGGGGATTTAGCTCAAGTGGTGCTATACCTGCCTGATAAGCACAAGATCCTGAGTTTAATCCTGCTGCCAATAAAGCATAAAAAACTAAAAGGTTGATTTAGCTCAGTGGTTCTAGTGCCTGCCTAGCAAGGGCAAGGTCCTGAGTTCGATCCCTGGTAACCACATACCACAATGTCAGGTATGGTGGCTCATGCCTGTAATCCCAGTGCTCAGGAGGCAGAGGCAGGAGGATTGCTGTGAGTTCAAGGCCGAGTTCAGGACCAGCCCGAACTACAAAGCGAGACTCTGTCTCAAAAATCTAAAAGATTTATCCAAGAAATGCAAAGCTGATTTAACATCTAAAAACTCATTAATGTAATACATATCAACAGAATTAAAAAACTAAAAATCACATGCTCATCTCAATACAGAAAAAAAATCTAGGGCTAAGGGGTAGCTAAATGGCAGTGTGCTTGCCAAGAATATACAGGGTCTTGGGTTTGATCCTGCTTGTCCCACAGTCAATCAATCAGTCAAACAACTGATCAAAGTTAATACCCTGAGTGAATGTGGCAATGCTCAGCTTATGCCTGGCAAATTTCTGAGGCTAGAGATCCAGAAGCAATCAAGCAATTTAGTGAGACCCTATCTCAAAACTTAAAAAAGGGGTCAAGATGTAGCTTAGTACAAACACTATGCTTTCAATCTTCAGAGCTGCAAAATAAATAAATAAATAAATAAATAAATAAATAAATAAATAAATTAAAAGGCTGGGGATATAGCTCAGTGGCAGAGGGCATATCTAGGATGCCTGAGTGATATCCAATTCTGAGTGCCACAACAAACAAAACTAAAATGCTTCCATGATGTTAAAACAAAAACACTCAACAAGTTAGGAATAAAAGGGAATTTCCTGAATCTACTAAATGGCTACTATGAAAACCTATAACTAAATTTTTACTTAATGGTAAAAGACTGTCTGGTTTACCCCCAAAGAATAAAGTAAAGATGTCCTTTCACAACTATTCCACACCACAATGAACGTCTTGGCCAGGAAATTAGGCAAGAAAAACAACAGGCAATGAGATAGATTAGAAAGGCTGTCTTTATTCTTAGATATAATCTTCCATACAGGAAATTCCAACAAATTCACAACTGAATTGTATTTTCAGTTTATCCTTGCTTGGAGGGTTTTCTTTCTTTACTCAATGAAATGAGCAGTTTCCATTTTTTCAAGGCACTTTTCTTGGAGATCAAAACAATTATTTATTTGGATGTAAACACTCAAAGATTTCTGAGCTTCTGGTTTGTTTAAACTGTGGCCAGAGAAACAGGTGGAGGGGAATCTTTAAAAATGAGATATACAGTCAGGCATAGTGGCTCAAGCCTGTCATCCTAGCACTCTGGAGGAGAGGCAGAGGATTGTGAGTTCGAGGCTTGCCTGGACTACATAGTGAGCTCAGGGCCAGCCTGAACTACAAGAGAGATCCAAAAAAAAAAAAAAGGAGACATACTTCAAATGGTAACTGCTGAGAGTTAAAAAGCAAAGATTGTTAGGGACCTTCAAGGAGCAAATAACCCAGGCACCGTGGTACAAGCCTGTAATCTCAGTTACTCAGGAGGCTGAGACAGTTGGATCCCAAATATGTAGTCAACCACAGCAAGAGTGTGACTCAAAGCAAGCACAAGGTCCTGAGTTCGATACCTGGTACCACATAGCACAATGCTGGGCATGATGACTCATACCTGTAATCTCAGCACTCAAGAAGCAGAAGTAATAGAATTGCTGTGAGTTTGAGGATGACAGACTTGGCTACATAATGAGTTCAAAGCCAGTCTGAACTACAAAGCGAGACCCTGTCTCAAAAAAAAAAAAAAAAAAAAAAAAAAAAAGAGTATAATAGGGCTAGGGTATAGTCAGCAGTAGAGTACTTTCCTCGCATGCAGAAGGCCCTGAGTTGCATCCCTAGTACTGCCAAAAACAAAAGTTAAATCATGAATAAATGTGAAAATGATGGCCTTTCCTATTTACTGTCAGTCTCAGCAGAACTTCTGTTCTACTACAAATACAGCAGCAAACCTTTTCCAAACATTAATTTGCTCACATCAAGGCTGAGGAGGCAAGGGCACATTCACTTGCCATTCAATGACAAACTATCCAGCTCAGGCACCCTTCCTCTTACCAGAAGACGAAGCTTTCCCCACACTAACTCTTCTATCTAATCTGCAAATTTTTATACACAAAAGCTATTAATCAAGCCTACAGTCATCTCCAAACTACACAAAATCCTTCCTATAAAACAAAAAATGTCTTTAAACCCTCAATCTTTGAAATGGTTCTACTGAGTAGGTTTGGTATTGCTGAATTACAGGTACCTCTCTTCCCCTTTACCCCTCTCACATAACAGATTTAGGGGAGCAGAGAGAACTGTCTTGCTTGCTCCTGTCTACCTGCAAGAACTGCCGCCCTCATCCCACCACATCTGACTGGGTAGGCAAAGCGCTTTCTTCCATATAGCACTGACTTGAGCACGAGGACTGTTGTCTTCTCAGGCTCAGAATTCAGTTCCTCCTCAGCAAACATTCATCCAACATAAAAACAAAGGGCATCTTCAAAGGGCACAAGGGTATAGGTCAAAGGGCATATACTTTGGCAGCTAATGAATGAGACTAAAGCTATTCAACATGTTAAGCTGTGGTACTTGGAGATAAGTAAATGCGATCTTCCTCAACCACAGGGCAAGTAATTAAACACCTTTCATTACATTTTTCAAGTACTTTAATCTTTCTCACATGTAATAATGAAGTCATTTAGCTAATAACAGAGTACAAAGTTAAATAAGTACATTGGTAGATTTAGAAATTACTAGCCTAGAATAAACTCGGCCCAAGGTCATCAAAGGAGAAATGTTAGGACAGGATCAGAAACTGCCCTTCCTTCCCTCTATCTATACCCAGTAAGATTCATTCCTCCCAAGAAAGGAACCATCAAAAGGTAGGTATCAAGTGGGCATACGTCCAACATTCAACACTCAGGAAGCTAAGGCAAAAGCATCACAAGTTTGAATCCAGCTGAGGCAACATAAGGAACTCAAGGTCAACTTGGACTAGTAGTGAGACTCTGCCTAAAAAAAAAAAAAAAAAAAAAAAAGGGCCGGGGAGTTAGCTCAGTGGTTCCGGCGCCTGTCTCGCAAGCGCAAGGACCCGGGTTCGATTCCCCGGTTACCACATAACAATACTGGATGTGGAGACTCACGCCCAGCAGCAAGCAGTACCACATACCACAGTGCCGGGCGTGGTGGCTCACGCCTGTGATCCCAGCACTCGGGAGGCAGAGGCAGGAGGATTGTGACGTGAGTTTGAGGCTGAGCTCAGGGCCAGCCTGAACCACAAAGCGAGACCCTGTCTCCAAAAACACCTAAAAAAAAAAAAAAATTAATAATCAAGTCTTTCCCAAAACGCTTATTTTTATGTAGCTCACTCCAAGTGGATTATTTTCCAAAGGTAGCATATGTCTTTGAATACTCACAAATGTCCTTTCTTAGTAAGATAAGTATCTTAAGATACTGAAGGAAAAAAACAGAATAGTAATTAGGATACTGAATTTGAAGTACCCTCAACATTACAGTGGTACCTTGGTTAGCCAACTCAATTCTCTCCACAATTCTGGTCACAAATTGAACTGGATGAGAACCGAACCAACGGCAACACTGAACCTACGCAATGAATTTGATTCGGTTCTAGTTCAACTCACTTCGCAACCAGAATTGTGAAAAGAATCAAGTTCATGAATTGAGGTATAACTATAATTGGCTGTACAAGACCAACAAGTTAACTTCCCAATTCTAATTATAAAATGAAATCATTAGGATTCTTCTAGCTAACCAGCGTGTTGTTACCAAAGTGAAGCCAGCTATAGTAACCTTACTTACCAGTGAGGCTAGAAAGAGCATCTCAATGGAGAAACAAATATGCCCACTCTTCCATGGGCAGATAGGCAAAAATGAAGCAATAAATATTTCCTTTTCTTAGTAAGAAAAGGTAATAGCAACACAAGAAATCAAACGAGGTATACCAAGTGCATTTTCACCTATCTCTCATTTCCCAAACCACAAAGAAGCAATTCTGAAAAATGTTCAGGGTAGGCCCCTCTAATCTCCAGAGAATAAAGGATTCTCAACAAAAGAGATAGCCTACGTTGGCCATGCTGTGCTTGCCCCACCCAATCCAACCATTTAGGGCAATCAGTACATCAACTGTTATTCTGGAATGCTCTCCTTTTGCATAAGTGACACTCCAAGTTTCCAGAAGTCTGAGGCAGGAAATGTACTCCCTTCCCTTCTCTCTACACAGAGATCTCCAAGATAAGCTTACTCATTTTTTTCTAAATGCCTTAGAGTTTGAAAAGATGTAAGTCAGCACTTGACTCAATATAGCTCCAAAACTAAAAATCTTATCTGCACCTCCCATCCTTCCAAATCATGATTTTAAGCCCATTTGGAGGATTTCCTACTTTTGTCTGGTGTCCTGTTTTGTACAAAGCACCGCACTGGAGCCACAAAACTCACACAGATATATGACTTCATTAATCAGACATCTGGAGGTGCCTGAGCAACAACTTCACCCTGCCTCTGTGAAATAAAATCGCATGATGAGGAGGGTGATGTAGAAATATTAAAGAATCAGACAGCAGAAAATTTCCAAAGAAGAAAGGAGAGTGAATATGTCCAGCAGACCTGAACAGGACTGAGTTAGCTGTTGTAAAACAGTGATTACATACAGTTGCAACAGTGCTATATTCTTAAACTTTTTTTTTTTTTCAGTACCAGGGATCAAACTCAGGACCTTTACATTTGCCAGGCAGGTGGGGCGCCACTGAGCTACATCCCCAGCAATGCTATATTCTTATAAACATTAAACCCTCATGTGTTAAAAATCCAAAGATCAAGCCAGGGGTGGTGGCACTCTTATGTAATCCCAAGTCTGTAAACCCAACACTAGGGAGGCTGAGGGAAAAGGTTTGCAAGTTCAAGGCCAGCTTGAGATACACAGTGAATTTCAGATCAGTTTAAACTACATAGTAAGATCCTGTCCCAAAAACAAAAACAAAAAATCCAAAGATCACTATAGTGGGACTCTACCAATAAATATAGGCAAGCTGGGCATGGTGGCCCATACCTGTAACCTCAGCACTCAAGAGACTGAGGCAGGAGGATTACCTCAAATTCCAGGACAGCCTGGAATACATGGCGAAATTGTCTCCAAAAAAAAGCTGCAATAAATACAGGCCAAATATTATAGATAAAACAAGTATTTATATCTAAAAAAAAAAAAACCTATCACTTATGTGTAGGCAGGTTAAGTGACATTTGATAGCCGTAGTGAGTGTGTGTGCTGGGAGGATAAATGAATCAGTGTTTCTGGCAGAACTTTCTCAAACATTTTAGGAATGAATCCAGACTATGAGATAGGCTTCTATCTTTAAAGCAGTGTTTAAACACTATGCCCTACTTTTGAAAGCCTGACAGCCTGCTGTTTGAAATATACCAAAAGGTTTCCCTGTGTGGCTCTTCCCTGAGGAATACGATTAACATGCAGCTAAAAGTTTAGCTTCCTCCTCAAATAAATTAATGCTGTTGTATCTGACATGTATTCATGCCACAACTGCTAGAATGGGAATTTACTAACTACACCACAGAAAATTCTGGAATAAACTATAAATCCTTTTCCATCACTTTACAAAATATTACCTATTTCTTAAAAGCTACCAGTTTAGGATAAACACAAGTCTCTCTAAGGTAGATTCTTCTCTGTCATATTTTCTCCTAACTGAAAAGCATGCTCCAATAACAAGGGCTGATCTGAACAGGCTAGATGGGAGGCAGGTTTCTTCAACGAAGCAACTCTGCTGTTCTGCAGTGAACTTGTTTCACATTTCCTTGAACATGGCTCTCCACACATAGTAATGAACTTCACCCACTTGGGTCATTTTAATCTTACAAGGCGGACACCTTTGCCCTACAGTGGTAGGCTAGATCTGTCAAACTCTTTCTCAGATTATTACCCCTTGGTGTCTGCAAGAACTTCCCCTTACTCCACAGGCCTTGCTATTGTGCAACAGATCCAAGGCTGGCCCAGGCCTAACTGCAAGGGATTGGTTGTAGTACAACTCAGGAGCCCTGCCCACAGGAAAGAGGCCAACAGTCCGGTAGATAGCAGAGATTGCCAGAGAAGTCCCCACCCTCTACCCAGAGGCCGTCTGCTCAGTCATCCAAAGAAGGCAAAGTTCTGCAGTTAAAAAGCAACCCCCGTTCCCCTTCAGTAAGGCCCTCAAAAGCGCCTTCCAGCCTCCGCCCTTTGGAGAACAGCCCGGCCAAGGGACGGCCAACCTTTGAGCTGCCTTCACCAGACACCAATTAGACATACTTCACCTCTAACTCAGTGTTGCTTGTAAACAGTTCCCGGTCAATCTCTCAAAAGCAACGCCCAGAATCTCCCTCTGCACCGGCTGTGCCGCCTCGCCCCTTCCCCAGGGTCGAGTAATACGGCCGCACTAGGTGTCCTGCTCGACAAAACTCTGCGATCCGTCTCCCAAAGCGATCACCACCGAAACCTTACCCTTACGGCTGCCAGCGTCCTACCCCTCCCTGCTTTTCCTCAGGCTACAGCGCGAGCGCTCCTGGGGCCTCCTCCAGCAAAGTAAACAATGCTGTCAAAGTAAGACGCCGCTGGGCAAGACATTTTGCCTCTTCCTGGTATTCTAAAAGCAGCCAACCTGTCACCGTAAGGACCCAGGACTGATTCCTTTCTCCAACTACCTTTCGAAGAATAAGAAGGCCCGGGGGACGCTCCACAACCAAACACCACTGCGCACAAGCACAAGATTGCAAGACGGAAGGAACGCAGGGTGTAGCGGACGCGCCCAAGCAAGGCTAGGGGCGCGGGCTTGACACGGCCACGAGGCGGACGCTTAGGGCCGCGGGACCGCCACGTTCCCGAGGGGCGCGCGCTCACCTCCTGGCGTGGTGGAGAACAGCGTCCCCCCGGGTGTGGTGCAATAGTCATGAGGTAGCTGCGCGGCGTCGCTGATGGGCACGGTGCGGGTAGGGATGGCGCGACTCTGGCTGGGCTGGTGGCCGCTGCCGGCGGACGAGGACATGGCTCCAGCGAGGGCTCTCGGCTTTGTCCAGCGGGCGGGCGGGCGGGCGGGCGGGCAGGCGGGCGGCGGCGGCGGCTGCGGGGCCCAGGAGGCTCTGGCACCTCAGGAGGGCGGAAGGGCGCGCTCCGCTTGCTCCTTGCTCGCCTCCTTTCGCTCCCCCGTCCTGCTCCTCCGCTCCCGCCGCCGCCCTCTCAGCCGCCGCCGCCGCCGCCGCCGCCCGACTCTCAGACCTCCGCCACCAGTCCCAGTAGCAGCAGCAGCAGCAGCGGCAGCAGCGGCGACGACGACGACCGGAAGCGGGGGAAGGCGGGAGTCAGAAGGTGTTCTCGGAAAGCAGGTCTACCGGAAGTGGCGTTTAGGGGCGTGGTCTCGCCTGAACCGGACAGGGTTTAACCCTTGCTAGCGGGGAAGAAAAGATCCCGAGGGCGCGCGCGCGCGTGCATATTAAAACTCATAACAAGTTAACTGCCGGAGATGTGGCTCAAGTGCAAGGTCCTGAGTTTAATCCCTGGTACTGGAAAAATGTACAAAAATAAAGATGACAAGTTAACAAATATCTAGATGTGGAATGCTTTTATTTCCTCTAGGGGTGTCTCACACTTTTTGGTCTCAGTACCTAAAATTCTTTAAAAAGTATTGTGGACCCCAAAGTACTTGGGTTAGTATAGGTCCTATCTATAGGTAATTACTGCATTGGAAATTAAAACTGGGAAAGTTTTAAGATACTCACTGTTTTATAAAGTAACTCATTACACATTATGCAATAATGTCTTTTTTTTTTACTAAAACTCAGTACATTTTCCAAAGAAAAAAATTAATGAGAACAGTAGCATTCTTTTACTTTTATTTTAAATTTTTATTTATTTTTTGTTTTCTTAAGACAAAGTCTTGCTTTGTAGTTCAGGCTAGCCTCAAACTCACAACACTTCTCCTTCCCAAGTGCTGGGATTGCAGGCATGCTCCGCCACACCTGTCTGTTGTACATCTACACAAACACTTAAACATTTGGTTGAAAATGAGCAGCTAGATTTTTGTTTATTTGTTTGTTTCTACATTTTGCCTCCCATGATGTGTTTTGGTTAGGGTATATGAAGAAATGTCAGCCCCACACAGCTATGTAGTTTGAAGAGGGACCTCCACGCAACGGGTGTACCAGACCATTGTGCTAGATTCTGCCTTAACCCAAAACAGGACTGGGAAGAAAACCAAAGGCAGGACCACCAAAGGGCCTGCAAGTGAGGAAGCAAAAGCCAAAAAGGACTGAGGGTTTAGCCCAAGGAAAACAGCGACTGTTGCCCCTCAGGAAGCCAAATAGGAGCTTGAGGAGAACATAGACAAAAGAACTTACACCCTACAGGCTGAGCCAGAGAGTGGGGCTGTGTGACTCTGTGGAACACCAGAAAGAAAAGTCGGCGGTCTGCCTGGTAGACAGGAGCCTCTAGAACAGAGCGAGGCGGACACAGAAGTTAACCTTGAAAGACCCTTGGGTTCCAGATGTACCAAGAGAAAGAGGTGTCCTAGCAGAAGGAAAAAACAAGACGCTGGTTTCCTTGTGCAAAGAGTTTACTAAGATATGCTTTATAAAATGTGCCCCTCTTTGATCTGCCTCAAATTAGAGATTTCTAGATCTCTCTGAATAGTGAGGGCAACTTTCTGGCCAAGGCAAAGAGTGAAGATGGTGGAAAAAGTTAGATGCAGAGAGCAATGTTAGAGATGGGATGAAAGGAAGTAAATAGAGCCCTAAGCAGAGTATAATCTAAATGGCGGGGGGGGGCTGGAGAGATGTCTCTCATTTATTCGTGTTGTCATTGGCTATATCATCTCACATTCCCTCCACCAATGTATGAGGATTCCAGTTTCTCCACATTCACGACCAACACTTATTAATACTTTCCCTTGTTTTGTTCCATTTGGAGACAGGGTCTCCCTATGTAGTCCAAGTTGACCTCGAACTTGCAATCCTCCTGCCTCAGCCTCTTGTGTACTAGGATTACAGATGTCTGCTGCAACACCTGGCCAAATGCCTGTCTTTTTTTCCTTTAGCCACAGTAGGCAATATTACATGGTAATGCCTTGTGCTTATGATTTATATTTCCCTAATGATTAATAATACTGGTTATCTTGATGTGCTTATTGGCCATGCCAAGGTATATCATTTTCTCTCTCTCTCTCTCTCTTTCATGGCCTTGGGGATTGAACCCAAAGCCTTTGCACTAAGGTACTTGTACATCCCCAGCCCTTTTAAATTGAGTTGCCCAAACTGGGTTTTCATTTGCAATCCTTCTGCCTCAGCCTATAGAATTCTAGCATTCTACCTGGTTTGCAAGGGTATCCAACTTCTTCCTCCTGTTTCTTCCCTTCCTCCTCCAGCATCACATTTATTTATTTTTTGTTTTTGTCCAGTTAATTGTCATAAATACAGATTAACAGTCAGGTGACCAGACACAGGACATTTTCATTGGTCAAACATCCATCCAGATCACTTACTCATATTCTGTTTTGTTCTTATTTTTGAGTCAGGGTCATGTAACCCAGACTGCCCTCGAATTCCCCATCTTCCTTCCTCACATTCCCAAGTAGCCTGAATCACAGGTTCAGTAATCTGTACCCAGTGACTTGTTTGTTTTGAAATGGAGTTATTGGACTTGTTCTTGGACTGACTATAGATCCCAGGCTGGCCTTGAACTTGCCTGCAATCCTCTGCCTGCAATTCTCTCTTGAGTCCTGGCATTACAGGCATATGCCATCACAGCTGGCTTTGAATTTTAAGAGCTCCTTATATATTCAGATTGCTAGAATTCCATCAGCTGGCTGACTTATAGATGCTCCCCCCTCCTGTGGGACCCCAAGAGGGTATGGTACGAGGGCTCATCTCTGTCGAGTAATCAGATCCAGGCAGGTCAAGCCACTTTACTGGAGGACCCCAAGTGTCAGTGACATTTTATCTTTTGCTGGTCACATATCTAGAATCTCTGAACCGTATGTCTTCCTCGAGTGCTATACTCGAAAGGGCTCATTTTAGCTGCTCCTTCCCTTTGTCCAGTCTAAGTCACTTAGCATTGGTCTCTGCTTTCCAGTTCCCAAAGTTCTGTTCCCATCTGGGTCCACTGCCATACTCTTTCCTGCTACTTAGTCCTTCTGGTTTAATACCTTTCAGAAGATTCCTCTATTTTCACTTCAGAGACATTTAATGGGGGAGCAGAGCTAAGCACAAAGGTTTACTTTAATGTAATACATGTTTTTAAATAGTGTAGCAGGCAGGGGTCAGGTGTCCTAACAGAAAAAGTTTCTTCAGCAAAGTACATGCTTAAAATAACCTGAGTAAACGGAGTAACAAGCTCCAGGCTGGGCCTCCAGGGATGACCTTTGTCCCATTGTGGAATGACCTTTTTGGAGAATGGTTCCCCAAACCACTCGCAGTCGGGAAGCTGGGTAACAGGCAACTGGCTACGTCCCCACCGCCAGCTCTCACCTAGCCACATCCCGGAGAGCAACATCTAAGCTACATGGAGCCTGCTAGGTCCTTCCATCAAGAGATACCTGGAGCAGCACTTCCCATCTCCTTAACTCAGTTCTGACTGAGGTGAGGGTATCTTATTGGTGTAGCCCAGAACCCTTTGCTACAAGGGATCATGGGAAAATGTTGTTGTTTAGCTTTCCAGGCCTCGCACTATAAGAAAGTTAGTTAGAACCAGAAGGAGTTAGAAAGGTACTGAATGCACCAATATATGTCTCAGCCACAAAAAATGGGGAGATAGCTCTGAGGTAAAGCTTTTGTGACTGTGGATCTAGCAACACGTTATTCAAAAAAATGGGTGGCTCAGGGGCAGGGATGTAGCTCCGTGGTTCTGGCATCTGCCTCGATAGCACAAGGTCCTGAGTTTAATTCATGCTACCAAAAAAAAAAGAAAAGAATAAAAAGCCTGAGTTGGCCTGTGCTGTAGTTTGCAGAGCCCTGCCTTTGCTTGTACTATCTCCACAAATGTTTAATGAGCACCTACCATGTGCCAGGCACTGTTTGGGGGACAGATAGGGAAATACAACAATAAACAAGATGGTCCCAGGCTGGGGACTTAGCTCAATGGTTCCAGCGTCTGTCTTGCAAGCGCAAGGACCCGGGTTTGATCCCTGGTAACCACATACCATACTGGGCATGGAGACTCATGCCCAGCAGCAACTAGTACCACATACCACAGTGCCGGGCGTGGTGGCTCACACCTGTAATCCCAGCACTCGGGAGGCAGAGGCAGGAGGATTGTGATGTGAGTTGGAGGCTGAGCTCAGGGCCAGGATGAACTACAAAGCGAGACCCTGTCTCAAAAAAAAAAAGATGGTCCCTGGCGACCCCTCCGTTTTCTTGCTTCATACACACTCCTATTCCTTATTTAGTTTGGGGGGGCTTCTTGTGGCTTTCTTGTTTTCCTTGTTCTGCACTGGCATGCACCCCACACAGTGCTGTCACTTGAATGAGTCTCTGCCTCTGAGAGAAATGCTAGCCACAGGGAAGTCCGGGAGTCTTCAGTTTTCCTGTTCAGACGAGAATTTGTGTTTGGATTATGATAGAATTTGCACTCAACAAAGTGTACCCCTTTAAAATATACTCATGGTTTGTATCTTTGGGCACAAGAGCATCAAAATCAAGATACAAAACATTTTCATCACACACCAGTGTTCTTTGTACCCTTTTGCAGTCAGCCACGTACACACCCATCCTCGGTCTCTGGCCTCATACAATTCCTAATCTGCTTTCCATCGCTGCTGATTGGTTTTAATCTGTTCTAAAACTTCACACTCATGAAATCATAATGTATGTACTATTTTATATCTAGCTTCTTTGCTCGTATAATATGTGGCTTATATCAATAATGCATGCATTTTTTGTGGCTGAGTAGTACTCCACTTATGGATATATTACAGTTTGCTTATTGGCATGGGAATTTAGAGGAAACATATTTTCTGCACCTCTCTGAAAGCCTATGATGGGTGACTAGGAGGACCTGCAACAACGTCAAAAGTACAGCTTGGGTATTGTCTCAGAATGAGGTTCAGTAGCTAGCTGCTGAGCAGTTATGACCCTCTGGGTCCATACCTCATGTAAAGCCAGCATTGCACATTGAAAATGACCACAAGTGGGCAATCATGTATTGGAATTTTAAACAATGTATTAATGTAACTAGAATTTCAAAAAATTGAAGTGGCTTTGGGCCAGGAATCAAGCTTAGTGGTACAACGCCTGCCTGGCAAATTCAAAGCTCTGAGTTCACTTCCACTGGCAGCTACTAAGTCACTTAACATATACAATATATATAAAATGACTGTTTCCATAAAATTGTATATATATATATATCTGTAACTGTTAGTCACTAACTAACTAACTAAATTTAAGTGGCCTAGTGTTCTGGTTCAGGGTGCCCTTTCATCACCGCTGGTATTTCACTGCTTTAATTCCTCCCAAGTCTTCCTGCTAACTCACCTTTTGCCCTCTTCCTGAGAGAGGCTGGTCCCCACCCTCTGCAATGAGGCCACCTACGATAGATCTGTATCGCTACAGGGATAATAGGCCTTTCCATCTGGGCACCAAGTTTCCACTTCACTAAGCACTTTCACAGCCATTATCTCAGCCGAGCCACAGCCCTGTGACAGAAGCAGGCTCCTCGTCATTCTCATCTGCATCTTACAGTGAGGAAACTGAGGCTCCAAGGAGCCAGCTGGCTCCTCCACAGTCCCACACAGCTGGGACCTGGTGGAGCTGGTCCAGCAGCTCACAGCCCGGGCTGGTAGTCCTGTGCCCCTGCTGGCCTCTTCATTCTCAGGAGTACGAGGTCACCCTTGGGCACTGATCCTGTATCATTTCATCTGCTGAGCTCATTGGAGTTAAGCCTGTCCATTTCCGGAGCTCCGGAAAACAGGAGACAGAGGGTGATGATCATAACAGATAACACCCCTAAACATGGAGGCCGGGCCAGGTGCTGTGCTAGATGCCTGTTAGAGATCTTATCTCAGAGCCCCAACTACTACCCAAGGGAAGAGCCATCATGCCTGTTTTTATAGAAGAGAAACCTCAGAAAGCCAGCACAGCACGGTGACCTGCTGTGTCTCTACAAATGTCTCCAGCCTCTCCAGGTGGCTGGGAGTGGGCAGAGGTTCACAGGCTTGGACATCAAGTGTGCTTTGGTTGAAATGCTGGCTCCACCCCCAGCTTGCGGGGGGACTGTGAAAAGTAGGAAGAGTAACTCTCATTCAGAGCGTGATCCTCTGAGGGTCTGACCTCAGGCACAGCCAGGGTTTTGCTCGTGCAATTCCCTTTACCTGTGCAGAAACTGAGATAATTGTGTTAGATTAGACCACTAGATTCACTGCTTTTCTAGAAGCTTCTTCCCCTACCCCAGATCCTTCCCTTTGGTAGAGTCCGCTAATCTTCCCCTCCCCAGTGTCCTCATTCCCCTTCGTTAGTTTAATAATAAATTCTACAATTTTTAACTGGGCATATAACTCACTGCCCAGCCGTGGACTACATTTCCCAGCCTCACTTGCAGCTAGGAACCGTCCTTGGACTAAATTAGGGCCTTGGGCTATCAATGAGAGGATAAGCAACACTGTCACCTCTTAGAGGTGAGTGGCTCCCTCTGGTCCCATGGGCTCAGAAGTCATCTGTGCCCTTGGACCCGAGGAGAGTGGGTCACAGTGAATGTGACAGTGTGGCTGGCCTTCCCAGCTTTGGACAGTGCTGGCAACCTCTCTGGATCACTTGTTTCCTGAAGAGGAGCAAACTATTTCACTTAAAAGCTGTGGGACTGCGGAGTCTGTGTTACAGCAGCTCAACTGTCCCCTAACTGAGAGCCTCCCTGAGAATATAGCAGTTCTGCCCTGTGCACGGAACTACAGAACTGCTCTACTACTTGTTTTCTAACACTGTCAGGAAATCACTCTCCACCTGACATACCTTCCATAAACTTTGTTCCCAAAGTTCCTCTCCGATCTGCTGTGGCTTTCAGCTTTTCACCAGGACCACAAGCTGGAGAGGTGGCCAGGCCAGGCTCAGACTCTTACAAGTACAGGGCTGGCACTGAAGAAATTTTGTACCCTGGGAGACTGTTGGACTTCTCCCCAGGCCCGGCCCTGCCAGGAGCCAGTGGCATTTTCATTAGAATACTTTACACTTGTTTTTTTGTTTGCTTGTTTTTTGAGACAGAGTCTTGCTTTATAGCTCAGGCTGACCCTGAACTCACTATGGAGCCAAGGCCAGCCTCAAATTTACAGCAATCCTCCTGCTTCTGCCTCCCAAGTGCTGGGATTACAGGTATGAGCCACCATGCCTGGATTACACTTGCTGTTTGATCTAACTGCGAAAGAAGTCTTTGACTCCACTACTGGAAATTTTTCCTGTGGAAACATGCAAAGAGATTTCTAAACCATATATGTAAAATGATTATTTCCATAAAAATGTATATAAATCTGTAACTGTAGGGACATACATACATTCAAATGATGTCCAAATGACAACAATTGTTACCTTTGAAAGATAGGGTTACAAATACTATTACTCATATTGTCATTTTAAAGATTTTTGTTGTTGTTGTTGTTGTTATTTTGAGACAGGTTCTTACTATGTAGTTCAGGCTGACATTGAACTCACTATGTAACCCAGGGTGGCCTTGAACTCAGAATCCTCCTGCCTCAGCCTCTTGAGTGCTATGATTACAGGTATGTACCACCATGCCCAACTAACCGTTTTTATGTTTTACAAACTTTCTATGCACCATAAATGGCATTTTTGTAGTTGGAGAGGAAAATATTATTTCCAAACACGTAAGACTCCCTCTTTTTCAAATGTGTTTGACCATTATGTCTGGATTCAGCTGACAGGCCCAGGCTTATTTGAATCTACGGAAGGACTAGAACACTTTGCTGAGGTGCTGCCTTCCCCAAGGGCATATTAGGGTGATGGCTTAATGGCGCTGTGCAGTGGGGGAGAGAATCCATACCGCTGGTGAGCATGGGCCACCTAGTGAGTTACAGGGCAACCAGCGCCAGCCCAGTCTGACCCTTTATTTATAATACGTCCCTGTGTATTCCTCTGGTGTCTGTCTCTAGTTCCAAGTTCCACTAACTGCATTTCTTCTGATAAATTTTTATAACACCTAGTGTAGTGGGTTGGGCAAAAATGAACCACTGATAAAAAATGAATTAAAAGAAATAGTGATACATCAGAAAAAACATCTCTGAGTGGCCACATGTGATGCTGTATATATAAGCACACAGTCAATAGTACTGTTATTTGGATCAGTGAGAACTTATTCTGGGCTAGTTTGGTCCAGTACACCATCTGGGGAGAGTCTTCAGTATCCCATCAATCTACCCGCCCATCCCACACCATCCAGACAGTTGTCATCTATGCACATGGTCTGAAGAACTGGGAAGAACTTTGAGAACATCACAGCAGAGACTGGCCAGTATTTTTCATACCAACTCACAGTAAAAACAACAAACAAGGGCCAGGGATTTAGCTCAAGAGATACCACGCCCACCTCACAAGCATAAGGCCGCAAGTTTGATCACCAGTACTGCAAAAGAAAAAAAAAATCCAGGGCTGGAGATTTAGCTCAGTGGTTCTGGCGCCTGCCTGC
>PVIR01034827.1:0-16924 GCA_004026965.1 Petromus typicus | reverse complement strand
AGAGCATATGAAATTTTCAATAAAGCAAAAAGGATGAGGTAAGAATTCATATTTTAAAAAGGAACAAAACAAGACATTTTTAAAGAATAAAAGATAGACATCAGAACACATGCCCATCCCCAGCACATCATCTTATGCACATCTATATGCTATCTACTATTTACTTAAAATGAGCAATCTCCATGGCAACCAGTAGATCAAATGATACATGAGCTGACTGTGAAGCACAGACACTTGTCTTTCTGATACTAAAACCGATTGTAAAATAAATACAATCAATATCAGAATTCTATTGTTTTAATCTATGTATATGTGGGAAAATAGATTTTTAAGTATGTTTTGTGCTTTGGAGACTTCAGTTGATATTATTATTTTGTATGTTTCTTCCCTCTATTTATTACACCTCCCACTTTTTGCTTTGGCAATTTCAGAGGAACAAAACAAATTCCAGGAGTCTTACTTACATCGTACATCATAGGCACAAAAATAGCCCAGTGATGCCCACAACCTCATCCCCAGAATGAGGGATGGTGTTGTATTAATTGGCAGATGAGACTGTGCATATATGAGAGGGGGAGATTATCCTGGATTATTTTGGGGGACTCAATGTAATTAAACAAGCCAAGCTGCATTGTTAAAGCTATTAAATTTGTGGGATTTTATTTTTTTATTTTTCTTTTTGTTTTATTGAAATCTTTATTGGTACATTACATACATGCATCATGACTGCACTCCATAATGGGGATTTGTACCAGTATAAGACATAATTTAATTCTCGTTTTTTCCCATAGCCCCCCTATATATATAAAATTTGTTTCCTTTCTTTTTTATTATAATCTCATTATTTTTCCCCCTTCACCTTATTTTACTTTGAGTATTTTCTATTTCACAACATATAAAATGATAAGTTTGAATCATTTACACTTAAATGGACATACCTTGAGGATATCCTCGTAATTGAAATAAATAGGTCACAGATAGGTACATATCGCATCTTTTCTCTGGTATGAGAAAATAAAGATATAAATGAGTCCTAGAATTGTATGTTATATATTGTGAAATAGAAAATTTGTGGGATTTTAAAAAAATAGCAGCAACAGAAAACTCTTAGATTAGTTGGGTCATTAAAATGATTTCCAAAACAAAAATAAGAGACACAAAAAGCAAGGATACGAAGGTGTCTTATACTCTCTCATCTCAGTGACTGGGAATGTAACTTGACATATCTGATGTCAGAGCACACCTCTTAAAATCAGTGGTGGGTCCACCCATAAAATTAGCAAGTTGGAATCTACACACAAGAGCCCAGGAGCATGTGCCGAAGGAGCCATGTCACTTCGTGTCTTGCACCAGGCTCTGTTTGTAGCACACTGAGCCTTCTTCAATTTCATAAGCTGTGTTGAATCATAATTAAGCATGAAAACAGGCCACAGCGAGCCTCACTTTCTCAAAGGCTAGTGAGTGTATAAAACAGGAAATTTATTTTTTCTTAGACATTTTGGAATGTGGACTTGTGTGCCACATTTATATACATTTTTAATAAAAGAGAAATATTTTACTCAAAATATTTTTCTCTTTATTAAAAAAAATGGAAAAAGAAGAAACAGAAGGGATAAATGGAAAACTAAGTACTTTCATGTTTAGTGTCCTATTTAAATATGAAATGACTTTTTAAGGTAAAAACTTTTTTTTTTTTTTTTTTTTTTTTTGAGATAGAGTCTCACTTCATAGTTCAGGCTAGCCCTGAGGTCAGCCTCGAACTTCCAGCAATCCTTCTGCCTCTGCCCTCCAACTGCTGGAATTACAGGCGTGAGCAGCGGCATTGTTGTATGTGGTTACCCAGGACTAAACCTGGGCCCTTGCACTTGCAATGCAGGTGCTGGGACCACTGAGCTAAATCCCTGGCGCAAGAAAATTTTTGAAGTGAACACAATTTATTTCCTAAATTTAAGCCTTCATTAGGTTAACAAGTGTATAGGGGCACTGTTAGAATTCTCTGCTTTCTCAGAACAGGATATGCCAGAGTTGCCTCGCATGTATTCATTTTACACAAAAGTAAACAGGTGCAAGTAAGAGAAACTATACTTTATACATAGCTAAAATTTACCTAGCAGACAAATAGTCATGCATTCACCTAGGCAAATAATGTGGTTCTGTTCATAATTATAAACTCCTAATTGGTTTCAATTACTGGTTTTTAACATCTTGTAGCTAAATATTGTAGTTAATAGTTAAATAGTTATTTTTGTTAACAAATTTTTATTATTTTAAATTCATTGGGATATTTTAGGTGTACAGTACAAGGAAATTCTTCACTGGGATCTTGTACCTGCACTTGACAGATTGTACTAATTTTTCCCCATCCCCCTGCTCTCCCCTCAATCTTACCACTTTTGTGCATTTACAAAGACTTTGTTTCCATTTTTTCCTTTGCTTATATATATTTTTCTTTCCCTTCTTTCCCTTCCTCCACTTCTCCTCTCCAGACACTCTTCTTCTTGGAACATTTTCTTCCTATTTCACAGTATCTGTTATACACTGTGGTTCTCATTTGTGCTTTCAACTTCTCACACTAGAGAAATTATTTGGTATTTCCACATAGGTCCTATTTAGTTCATTAAAAGTATGGCCACAGTGTGCATCCATTTAGCTGTAAATGTCTTAAATCATCATTCTTTACATCAGAGTAATACTCCATTTTATTTTTTAAAATCTTCCTTATCCAGTCACTTGCTGATGGACATTTGGGTCGTTTGCATGATTTAGCTATTATAAACCGTGCTTCTATAAACATGAGAACTCATATATTGTGGTGGTATAATACTTTTAATTCTTTGGGGAATATACCCATCAGAGGAATAGCTGCATCAACCAGGAGTTCCATTCCTTGTTTTTTGAGGAAACTCCACACTGATTTTCACAGTGGTTGAACCAGTCTGCACTCCCACCAACAGTGGAGAAGCACTCCTTTTCCCCACAACCCCACCAGCATTCGTTATTAATTTCTTCATAACTGCCATTCTTTCTGGAGTGAGCTGGAATCTCTGGGTTTTCATTTGCATATCTCAGATAACCGGTAATCATGAAGTAGACCCTAGCCACTCTTTAAAGTCTTTTCAAGGCTCTATGAAATTCCCCTCTTCCCAAGAATATGTTCATGCGTGGACAGACTCTCTTCCTATAGCTCAGTACATAAAATTTCCCAAAAGACTAAACTGCAGAAGGATGTGTGACTAATTAGCCCTTCATATTTGCACTAGCACATTAGTGCTAACTAGCACATTAAAGGAATTTCAAAGCCATCTCTCTCATTAATTTTTTTTTTTTATTTTTGGAACTACACCTAATTTCTCACAAATATTATTCATTTCAACATATGAGCTTTTAAGTATTATTTTAAATGAATAAATACTTTAAAATATTTCAAACTTATTAGTGTTAATTTCTAATATTGCAAATATAAAGAGCTAAGAACTACAAATACCAGAGATTTTGAAGTCCACAATTATTTTAAAAGTATAAAAAGTTTAAAAGTTATACCTTCTTCTCTCAAACTTTGTGGAGAAATAGCAAGAGGTCAAGTACCAGAGGAAGTAGACCTGGAAGATTAATAATGCTTGTTCTCTGATATGCCAGGATGTAAAGGTTTGCAAGATCATCAGTTATAGGGTTAATTAGTGAAATTTCAGGCGCATATAGTTTATGTTTTCTTTCATCAAATCTCTCCATATAGTACAATAAACACAATAAAGTTTTTCCTAATAAAGAAATTAAGAAATAATGAAAATACTGAGAGAACCCTAAAACTTTTACTTATAGGGCCATAATTTTTAAAACTTAGAAACTATAAATCTGAAATATTAGGTTCTTGCAGTTGGAAACATAACTGAGTGGCATCCCACCTGCCCGGCAAGTGCAAGGTCCCGAGTTCAACCCTCAGAAGAAAAATAGAGAGAGAGATTATTTTGTCTGCAATGATTTTCTTGTTGAGGAGGAGACAGAGACAAGGTTGGGCTACATAGTTGAGTTCAAGCTAGCCTTGAACTCGCCTCGCAGCCCAGGTTTGCCTCAAATTCACAGCAGTCCTCATGCCCTAACCTTCTGATTGCTAGGGTTATGGGCATGGGCCACCACGCCCAGTATGAATAAATTATTGACCACAGCTTTTGAAAATTTTGTAGTATGAGGATCCTTTTATAAATAAAACATGTTCCCCCAAAAGACAGTTTTACAGAGCAAGTAACAATCAAAGCAGGTCTTTGCTGAAGAACAGAAACTTTGAACAATATATCAAATGTATTGTTTTCCATTTTATCTCTTTGAAAGCTGCGCCTTGTGGGAGAACCATTTCTTTGTGTTGACTTTCTGATGATCAGATTTTGCAGCAGCTAATCTTTCTTATTTCCCATTTTAACTTCTGAATGATTTTATAGTTCCTTATTTCTCTTAGGGAAAAAAAGGGCAGACAGTGCTAGTTGTCATGGAGTTATATACAAATTTCAAACAAAATTAAGAGGTAATTTATAAATAGTGTCTCCGTTAGAAATTTAAATAAATTCAGTGTATCTTTTATAATGTTATTTTTATTTATTCTTTAGTTTTATAACCGGGCACTAATCTACATTGTCTTTCTTGTCTCCAGGCTTTCGCAGCATGCCATCCAGTTCTTTGTCCTCACATACTCACTTAACTAATGTACTTCAACCATTTGTAGGCTACTCTCTTCCCATCAAGGAATTAGCATCTTGTTTGGGGAGAGAAGGCATTGTCATGAGTAGCTGTCTGTGAAAAGAATATAATGATAAATTTCCATGAAACATGCAAAGAATGTACTTGTGTTGGAGACTAACAGCTACCCACACAATACCCATGTTTTCCTGCTTCTCCATAACAGCCCCTGCAATGTTCTCAGCTGTACTTATAGTTAGGGAGGACTTTGTTACAGAGTTAACTGGCAGTTGATAAGGTCACATGATGCTCTAAGAGATGAAATGAAAGTCACAGTTGTTCAGTTGAATTTCTTGGCCTTCCAGAGGTTACATCTCTTTTGTCCTTATTTTGTGTTGCCTGCGATTTGAACAGAGCAAATCAAGCTCTATTAACTAGCTTCAATGTTGACGTGACCTAAAAAGGAAACCAAGAAGAAGAAAAGTAAAAGAAGCTAGAGTCATGTATGACTGTGGAGTCAATTCAGAAATTGATATTTCTGTTGCTTAGACTATTGGTATGGGTGGGAGATGATCTATGATATAAACTTGAACCTGATCCTAAATGATATGACACTACTAGAGACTCAGAGAAAAGAAAAATAGAGTGTTATGGAGTGTTTTTAGAGGTATTTAAGTTAAATCTAGAGGATTAAATTAGATTTTTATCACACGCTGAAGACTGAAGAATTGGACCCAGGAGATTTCAAAGATGAAGTTGAATTCACAGTATATCATATTTGATAGAAAGAGAATGTCAGCTCCTACTTAGGTCTCAAATGCCCTCGATGAAAAGGCTTCAATTCAAATGACGTTTTATGTATTCATGGTTCTGACCTATCAAAGACCCAGGTCATAACTAGTTTTTTCATTGTGCCCTTTTCTAACCTTAGTACACCAGGGGTAAATCCAGTACCATTGAAGTCCCAGTCTTTTCCAAGTGACTTCATGCCATTTGTTATTCAAAGATTTGGGTTTTTTAATTTCCAGTATCACATTGTAGATGATAGGCTTCCTGATGTCAAAGAGTGATCTTTAGTTTTCTAATGGCACTTATAATCTTCATACAATCTTCAGGTTTAACAGTAAAACCTTCTTACCATGTTTTTATACGTTGGCTTGACTTGCTTTCTGTGCATTTGAATAGAAAATATATAAATGTACAAATAGTAATGTTTTTACATCCAGTACCTAATCAGTGATTTCACAGGCAGTGTTTAACACACAGTCTTACAACGTAGTGAACTACATATCACTGATATAATTTTTATTTTATAAAATGTATTTGATATTTCCTGTGGAACAGAGGCCCACTGGAAAAGTGGTACTGAGGATGTGAATAATTTATAATACAATGGGAAGCATTAATATAGAAAGCAGAGCAATGTTTCCCAAAGCTCCAACTAACAGTATAGGAGTTCTACTACAAGGTAGCACCAAAAGCTTCACAGAGGAAATGAGAGTTGGAGCAAATTGTAAAAGATGAATAGAGCCTGGAAGTCAAGAAGAAAAGCGATCCAGATATCCACACAGTGCATAGGCAGTTATGGTCCATTTAAAGAATAACAATTTGCTATAGCTGAGGATATGGGAAGAAATACGAAGGGGATTAAAATGTGACTGGAGAGTCAGCTAGAGTATGGAAAATAAAAGACATTCTGTACTTGCTACAGTGTTTCTGTGTCATTCTATAGGCAAAGAAAAGTTATCAAAACACTTTAAGCCGGGGAGTTCAGTCATAAGATTTACAGTTTGGAAACATCATTCTGTATCCAAGAAAATCAGAACAAAAAAATTATAAGGAATAATTTTATCTAAAAGAGAGTAAAGAAGTGCCACACTTCTAAGTACAGAAGCACAAAAGTCTGAAGTAGAGCTCTCATGTTAAAAATAATTCTGAGGTACCAGCAGTATATTTAAATGCAGCAACATAAAAAATGTTTTTTCAGAATATCCAAACAACTCCATGCCTGCCTCTTAGAAAAGAAAAAATACTCTATGATGTACTGAACACTGGAAACTTTTTAATTATGTCATATTTTCATCTCTTCATTTTTATTGACTTATTTATCTATTCTTATGCTCCTCGATTATAAGAGAACTGTTCTAAGTACTCACAAGCTGACAGAAATACATACTTATATTTTTCTTTCTAAATGGGTCTTTTCTTATGTCTTCAAGATATTTTAAAGTGGAACATGTATTCATTTCAGATGCTGTTAGTAAGTTTTAGGTAGCAACGCCATAAATTAAATATAAAAGAGCATCTCACTTTTTAAATACAGAAGTAGCGTTTAAATGATTTAGTGCACCAAGAATATTTATTTAAGACTGTATAAAATGAACTAGCTGTTTAAAAAAGACAGCAAGGTAAAGTAAAGCTTAGGTATTTCTTCTGCTTGCTACTGTTTCTGCATTAACATGCTAATGTACTTTTTGGTAAAAGGCCAAAGATGATGATACCATGAACATTTCCCCCCCTATATCCATGTGTTTCTAAAAGTAAGGATTCTATGAATTTGTGTATTCACACACACCTAATATAGATATACTTTCTTTTTGCCTCATAAAAATAAACCTAGATTAATAGTACAGTGTGATACTATAGGTTTTCATGAAGCGTGAAGAAAAGTTTCAGCATTACTTTTTGTCAGTTGTGACTTTGACCAAGTTGCCTGATCTTCTAGAACCTGCCATTTTAAAAGCAAAAGGAGGGTAGAAGTAACTACCTTGTGGGATTATGTTCTTCATTAAGTAAGAGGTGTATATTAAATATATAACAGTTCCTGGCATAGGCTGAAGGTACTGCGCATAAAACAGTTATGCACTTGATGTTTTTATTATTGTGCTTTCATAACATTGTTATGGTGGTGCTATAGACAAATGTTCCAGCTCTATGTCACAGCCAAGTGCCACAGCTCTGTATGTTACAGCTCTGGATCACGGCTATCACAATTTGAAGACTCAAGAATCTAAGACTCACTGGAAAAGGTGGACAAAACCTATTATTATGCTGGCAGGCTCAGAGGAGTTCATATTCTGAAGTTTGAGTGCCTGTACCAAAACAGGAGCCTTCTGATACCAGAGTCAAAGGGTAGGCCTGCATGATTCTTGAAATGGAGAGGCAAAGTAACAAAACATTCAGAGCTTAACAGACCATTACTGTAAGGGAGTGAGACATACAAAACATTTGAGAGGTCAGGAAGCTTGGTAACAAGGCATTTTGATAACCTGGGCAGGAGCACAGCAACACAAACTAATACATTTCCAAAACAAGCATTCTGTGGGGGAAAAAAACAGGTAAAGCAAGCAAGAGTCTTTCTTCTTCTATAGTATTTCTCTAACAATATAGCAAGGGGTCATCTCTTTTAGAGATAAATCAGCCATTCCATTTGTGATTATGTTTTAGGGAATAATTATGTCAAACTGGTCAAAAACACTATGATCCTAAAAGTTCTAGACTTTTCTGTGGAGATGTATAGCTTTAAAGGCTCTTTAAAAAATATAGCTTTAAACTTTTAGTATTTCTGTAAGGAGTCCACAAATTAGCAAACACACACACAAAAAAAGATATCCAACTCCTTAACTTTATTTTTAAAATTGATTTTATTGGTACATTTTATATGTACATTATACTCACATTCAACACTGAGAATTTGTACTTCTCTGTGACGCATCTTGATTCTCATTTATCCCCATTTCCCTGCCCACTCTAAAACCCCAACCCCCGATGTACAACCCCCTTTTTTACTATCAAATTTTTTCTTTTCTTTTCCTTTCCTTTTTCACTTTTCACCTTTTCCTCTTACTTTTTCAGATTTTCTTCTTATTTCACATTGCCTATCATACATACTGACATTTATTTACACCTTTGATTTGTTGTACTAGAAAAATGATATGATATTTACATCTGTGACCTATTTATTTCACTTATAAGTATGTTCTCAGAGTATATCCATTTGAGTTTAAATGACTCTGATTTGTCATCTTGATGCCTGAATAATACTCTACTTTTTTTATTTTTTTAAATTGAAATCTTTATTGGTACATTATATATACACATCACGATTGCATTCAACAATGAGAATTTGTACCAGGATATGACACAACTTAATTCTCATTTTTTCCCATAGGCCTACCCACCCTACCACTCCCACCTCCTATATACATAAACTTTGTTTCCTTTATTTTTTGTTATAATCTCATTATTTTCCCCCTTCACCCCATTTCACTTTGAGTATTTTCTATTTCACAATATATAACATACATCCTAGAATTAATTTACATCTTTATTTTCTCATACCAGAGAAAAGATATGATATTTACACATCTGTGACCTATTTATTTCACTTATGAGGATATCCTCAAGGTATGCCCATTTAAGTATAAATGATTCAAACTCATCATTTTTTATGGCAGAGTAATACTCCATGGTGTAGAAGAACTACAACTTTTGTTTTTAGTCTCCAGTTGATGAACATTTGGGTTTTTTCCAAGATTTAGCAATCACAAACTGAGCTGCTATAAACGTAGGTCCACATATGTCACTGTGATATGAATCTTTTAATTCTTGTGTGTATATACCTAGCTGAGCGATGGCCAGGTCAAGTGGGACCTCCAATCCTAGCTTTTTGAGGAATTTCCAAACTGTTCTCCACAGGGATTCTGCAAGTCTACATTCCCACCAACAGTGGAGAAGGTTCTTTCTTCTCTGCAGCCTCACCAACATTTGTTGCTGGCTAATTCTGAAATGGCAGCCTTTCTTTGTTGGGTGAGTTGAAATCTTAATGTTGTTTTTATTTGCAACTCTCGAACCTGTTTTATAGCAGGTTTAGTGTGTCTGTTTTAATATTTAGGTCCCTAATCCACTTTGATTTTATTTTAGTACATGGTGAAAGAGCTAGGTCTAGCTTTAGTCTTTGGCAGGTTAAAGTCCAGTTTTTCGAGCACCATTTGTTAAAGAGGCTATCCTTCCTCCACTGAGGGTATTTGGCTCCTTTGTCAAAAGTGAGATAGCTTAGTGTATCTGGAGTTGTTTCTGGATCTTCTAATCTACTCCACTGGTCCTCCAGTCTGTTGATTTGCCAGTCTATTTTATTTTTTAAAAAATCTTTATCGAATCTCCCATTAATGGGCATTTGGGTTGTTTCCAAGTCTTAGCTATTACAAAATGAGCAGCTATATACATGGATGCACACGTTTCGTTTTGGCAGGATGCTCTTTACTGTTCATACGCAGCAGGAGAATAGCAGGTCAAATGGGACTTTGAGTTCTAGTTTTTAAAGAATCTCCACACTCTTCTCTACAGTGGATGCACTAGTCTACATTTCCAGCAACAATGGATAATGGTTCCTTTCTCCCCAAAGCCCTGCCCCGCATTTGTTATTGATTAATTTTGTGATAGCAGCCATTCTTTCTCGAGTGAGATGAAATTTTAGTGTTTTGTTTTTTATCTCCATCTCATGAAGGGCCAGTGATGTGAAACATTTCTTCATATGTTTCTTAGCTAGCCTTGCCTCTTCATCTGAAAATGTCCATTCATTTTTAGATACCAATTATTGAATTTAGTCTTTCAGTTTGAGGGGCATGATATTTTAGGTTCTTTATATACTTGAGATAGTATTCCTTTCTCTGAGAAACAGCTGGTAAAAGTTTTTTTATCCCACATTGTAAGGGTTTATTTTATTCTATTGTTAGTTTCTTTTGCTCTGGAGAAGTTATTTTTTTTAATATGATTAAACCCCAGGTGGTGATTCTCTGATAGTTCCCATGCTGCTGAGGTTTTATCCATAAAATTTTTTTCCCTATGCCAGTGTCTCCAAGAGTTCTATCTAACCAATTTTCCAGCAGGATTGGTGTTTTGTTTTTTAGTTAGTTTGTTTGTTTCTGTTTCCTTCATTTATCCTTAAGTGTTTTTTAAAATTAATTTTATTGATACATTTTATATATACATTATGATTACATTCAACATTGAGGGTTTGTACCTAATGTTTTGTTGTTGTTGTTGTTGTTGTTGTTGTTGTTGTTGTTTAATATATTTAAGCTTCTAGTTAACTTTGAGTTGAGTTCAGTACGTAGAAAAAGAAATAGATTCAGCTTTAATCTTTGGAAAATTAATACTCAATTTTTCCAGCACCATTTGTAAAAGAGGTTATCCTCCCTCCATTGAGGGTGTTTGGCTTCTTTGTCAAACATGAGGTGACTCAGTGTATCTGGAGTTGTTTCTGGATCTTCTAGTCTGTTCCACTGATGCTCAAATCTGTTTCTTTACCAATGCAATGCTGTTTTTGTTTGTTTGTTTGTTTTTATTACAGTGGCTTTGTAATATAGTTTCAAGCTGGGAATCATAATACCCCCACCATATCCTTGTTTAGAATTGCCTTTGCTATTCTTGTGGTTTCAGATGAATTTTTGGATTGCTTTTTTAAAATCTATGAAATATGCTTTTGAAATTTCAATTGGATTGCACTGAATTTATACAGTAGTTGTGGGAGGATAGCCATTTTGACAATATTGGTTCATCCTACCCAGGACAAAGGGATGTTTTTCCACTTTCTGGTATCCTCTTCAATTCTGCTTTTCTGTAGTTTACAGAGTAGAAGTCTTGCACCTCCTTTGTTAGATTTATTCCTAGTTACTTCAGTTTTATATACTATTATGAAGGTAATTGATTCCTTGATATCTCTTTCAATGACCCAATGTTCGTGTAAACAAAGGCTATTGACTTTTGAGTGTTGACCTTATATCTAGCAATGTTACTAATCTGATAATGAAGTCTAGCAGTCTTCTGTTTGAGTTTTCAGAATCTTCCTTATGGAATATTATGTCATCAGCAAATAATGACAGTTTAAATTCTTCCTTTCCTATCTTTATTCCTTTTATTTCTTTCTCTTGTGCAATTTCTGTGGCTGATGTGTCCAAAACTATACTGAACAGGAGAGGAGATAGTGGACATCCTTATCTTGTTCCTGATCTTAGTGTGAAAGGTTTCAGTTTTTGACTATTGAATACAATGCTTGCTATTGGTTTTTCATAAATAGCTTCAATCAGTTTGAGATAAAGTTGATCTATCCCAATTTTCTTTAGGGTTTTAATCATGAACAGGTGTTGGATTTTGTCAAAGGCTTTTGCTGCATCTATTGTGATGACCATGTGATTTTTGTCCTTAAGTCTATTAATGTAGTATATTATATTTATTGATTTAAGTATGTTGAATCATCCTTGCATCCCTGGGATAAATCCAATTTGGTCAGGGTACATAATGTTCTTGATGATTCTCTAGTATCTTATTGAGGACTTTTGCATCAGTGTTCATTAGAGAGATTGGCCTGTAGCTCTGTAGTTTGGTTAGGTCTTTCCAGCTTTTGAAGTCAATGTAATGATTGCTTCCAAATATGAATTTAGGAGTCATGCATTTCTTTCAATTTCATTAAAGAGGTTAAGGAGTAAGTGGCATTAGCTCCTCTCTGAAAATTTCTTGGAATTCTGCAGTAAAGCCATCAGGAACTGGACTTTTCTTTATTGGTCAATTTTTAATTACATTTTCAATTTCACATATTGATAATGGGGTGTTTCGCATTTTTGTATCTTCTTTATTCAACTTTGGAAGTTCATATGTGTCTAGGAATCTATCCATTTCTTCTGTGTTTTCCTTTATATTGGAGTACAAATTATCAAAGTTAATGTTTATTATCCTCAGAGTTCCTCTTGGGTCCGTGGTGATTTCCCCCTTTTCATTCCTGATTCTATGTATTTGAGCCTTTTGCTTTCTTTTTTTGATAAGTTTGCCTAAAGGTTTGTCAATTTTATTTATTCTTCCAAAACTCCATCTCTTAGTCTTCATTGTATTAATGTCTGCTCTAATCTTTATAATTTCCTCCCTGGTATGAGCTTTTCATTTGTCTTGCTCCTCTTTTTCTAGTAGTTTGAGGTTCAGCATTAGGTTGTTTATTTGAGCTTGCTCTATTTTCCTAGTATAGATATTCACAGCTATGAATTTTCCTCATAAAACTGCTTTCAAGTGTCCCATAAATTCTTGTATGTTTTACTGGTATTATCATTTAAAGGTAGAAGTTGTTTAATTTCTTTTTAAATTTCTTCTGTGATCCACTGGTTGCTCAGGAGAGTGTTGTTCAATTTCCATTTGTTTTGTTTTTTGCTACTTATCTCCAGTTTCAATACACTATTGGCTGACAGTACACATGGGATAACTTCAGTGTCTTTGTATTTATTTTTTAAAAATCTATGAAACTACAGGGGCTCTATTTTGGAAAATGACCCATGAACAGCAGAGAAGAATATACACTCTGACTTTATGGAATGAAATACTCTGTAGACATTTATTAAAATCCATTTGTTCAAAAATTTGGTTCTGTTCAAGTATCACAATATTGATTTTTTTGTCCAGTTGATCTGTCTGTGATAGTGGGATATTGAGATTGCCTACAACTATTGTATCAGTGCTTATTTACCTTTTCATGTCCATAAATATTTATTTTCTAATGTAGGGTACACTAGAATTTGATGTAAAAATATTTATGAATGTCATCTCGTCTTCTTGGATTATTCCCTATCTGAGGATGTAATGTCCTTCATGGTCTCTCTTAACAAGTTTTGGGTTGAAATCTACTTTGTTTGTAAATAAGATAGCCACTCCTGCTTTTTTTGCAGTTTTCTGTCACCTGGGAATTGCTTTCCATCCTTTTACTTTCAGTCTATGGGTTTCTTTCCAAATTAGGTGAATTAGAAATGTTTCTTGTATACAGCATACTATTGAATCTTGCTTAATCTGTTCTTCCAGTCTGTGTTTTTAAATTTGTGCATCGAGGTCATTAGTCATTATATTGATATGTATTGATTGAGCCCTGTCATGATGTTTTCCTGTTCTTACCTCTTTTATTCTTTACTTTTGTCCTTTTCCATTCAGTTTTTTGCCTTTCCTAGTGAGTTTACTCTGCTGGATCTCATGGAACTGTGACTCTCATTGTTCTTTTCTAGGAATTTTAAAGAAATATTTGGAGTACAGGTTTTGTATTAATGATGTTTCTTAGGTTTTCTTTGTGGAAGTATCTTATTACCCCCCCGACCCCCTCCCCGTTGATTTTGAAGGATAGTTTGCAGGATACATCAATCTAGGTTGGAGGTTATTTTCCTTTTAGGGTTTGAAATACTTCATTTCAGGCTCTCTTTGACTTGAGTGCTTACATTAAAAGTCTGCTGTGATTCTGCCGGGCTTTCCTTTGTATGTAATTTGTTTCTTTCTCTGACTACTTTGAGTATTTTGTTCTTCTTCTGGAAATCTACAATCTTGATTATTACTTGCCTAGGTATAGGATTTTTACATAATGGCCACTTGGAGTCCTATATGCCTCCCTTATCTGTATGCCAAATTCTTTTCCTTTTCCTGTGAAGTTTTCTGCCATCACACCTGTGAATATCTTTTTAAATATCTTTTTCATTGTCTCCTTTTTCTTCACTCACTCCAAACAACCTTATATTATTCTTCTTTGAATCATCTAGCAGCTGCTGGACTGATTTCTCATGATCATTTGCTATTTTCCATAAATTATTCCTCCCCTATTCACTGGCTGCAATCCGATCATGTATGTCTGATATTTGGCTTTCACATTTATTCATCCTTTTTTTTCAGGCTTTCATTGAAGTATTTCATGTCCTAGAAATCTGTTTGAAGCTTTTTAATATTCCATTGCATTCATAATCTGAGATTTTATCATGTTCCTGATCTCTTTTTTAGTGTTATTAATCATATTTTCTACTGTGGACACCATCTCTTTGTTTGTTTTGTTTTGTTTTGTTGTTTTGGGTTTTGTTTCTTTTGAGACAAGGTCTCACTATTTGTAATTCAAGCTGAACCTGAGCTCAGCATTGAACTCACAGCAATCCCCCTGCCTCTGTTTCTCAAGTGCTGAGATTACAGGCATGAGCCACCATGCCTGGCACTCTGGTATGTGGCTCTGATTGCTGGTGAGAATGAGTCTCCACATCCAACATTGTTGTATTTGGTTACCAGGAATCAAATCCAAGCCCTTACACTTGCAAGGCAGGCACTGGAACCACTGAGCTAAATCCCCAGCTCACTATCTCTGTTCTTATCTGAGGAATTATTTCTGACTTATTTTTACTAGGCCCTCTTTTGTTACCAGCTTTAGAAAGTCCTGGAAACTGAGCTTCAGTTTGCTCTGTTTCCATGTTCCCTGGATTCCTCTGTGGGGTTGATCTTTGTATCTAGATTCTTAAAATTTTTCTTATTTCTATTTTTGTTGTTGTTGCTGATTTTGTAAATGTAATTCCTGGACTGCTGTCTAGGTAAAGTTTACTGAAAGTCTCTTTCACTTAATATTTGGAAAATTTGGGAAATGGCTATGTCCTGGGTTGTCCTCCTTGGAATTATAATGGCCCTTAAGTGATTTAAGTTTTGACACACCATGAAAAGTACTTAAAGAGAACAATCATATCACCTCAGCTGACATAACACAGTCAGTACCATCAACAGTATCAAACATAGCATAGGAAATGACTAGCTTTGACAATTACTATTCTGATACTTTTAACTTCATGAGTTACATCTGTGATTATACACCAAAATTTAGCATACACCCTCCTATTATTGTACAGAAGAAATAGAGTATGGAATATTAAAATGCAATAATTTCTAGGCACTGATACTGGCTGAAGGAAAAGAGAGGATGGAGGAACAAAAGACGAATAGGGGTACGCAGCAGCATTAGGATAACAAGAAAGTATTTTCCCTCTCCAGTAAAAAAGAAACAGTTGAAAGAAAAAGCAGCCTGAAATTGGACTGAGTCAGCAACAAGAGAGCACACAAATGAAGAATGAAAGAGATATAAGAAAAAAAGAAAGAAAGAGAGAGAGAAAGAAATAAAGAAAGAAAAAGAGCAACAAAAAAAAACAAACCAAAAACACTACCAAAGAACCCTTCACGGCAGGGATCTGCTCCTTCCTGTAGATAGTATATGCAGTAGCACACTGATCAGAGTTGACTAGTCACAGGGAGACAGCTGTCATTCCCTATCTGGGTTCTGCTATGATGCCTGAGTTGAGCTCAAAGAACTCTTACAGGCCTGAACTCTGAAAGAATCCAGGGTGCCATAAGTGAGAGTGACTCCACAAACTCACCAAAGGCTATAGTCAATAGGATTTTTTCACTCTTATAGTGAGTGTTTTTTCTTAAGGTGTTTCTTTCTCATGAAAGTTCCTCATTTCTTAATCGCTTTTGAAAGATTATTTTCCAAGATATATCAACTTAGGTTAGAAGGGATTTTTTTTTGTTTTTTGTTGTTGTTTTGTTTTGTTTTGTTTTTATTGCTTGAAACACTTCAAGTTCTCTTGGTTTAAGGTTTGTGTTGAATAATCTGCTATATATATAGAAAGTTTACATTTATAAGAAATTTATTGTATTTCTAGAAAAGCTTTTAGGATTCTATCATTTTAGACTTCTAATATATAGACTGTAATGTTCTATGATTTTCTTTTCTCATCTTGGCTATTTAAGATTCTGTATGTCTTACTTATCTGTGTGCTTAATTCTTTTTCTATATTATTTATAATTTAAATCTTTATTGGTGCATTCTACACACACATCATGATCACACTCAACATTGAGAATTTGTACCAGTATATTACATGACTTAATTCTTATTTTTTTCCTTTCTACTACCTAACCTAACCTCCCATGTACATAAGCTGTTTCCTTTTTTTACTATCACATTTTTTCTTCCCCTCATTAAACTCCATTTCCCTTTGAATATTTTATATTTCACAATATCTATCATACTTTCTAGAACTCATTTACATCTTCAGTTTCTCATACCAGAGAAAGATTTGATATTCACACTTCTGTGACCTATTTACTTCACTTATGAGTATGTCCTTAAGGTATATCCATTTGAGTACAAATGATTCAAAGTTATTAAGTTTTCTGTTATATTTTGTAAACAGATTTTTATGATACTTGTGTCATTTTCTATTTTTTCACTAATCTCTGTTAATCTTATAATAGTATTTTTCTGTTATCTAGCTGATATAGAATCAATTTTTCATGTTCTTTTCTTATTTTGAAAGTTTTTCTGAGTAATTTGTCACCTATATCAGTGCTATCTCTCATTCTGACACTTTGTCCTCACATTGGTCACTTTTGTTGACCACACTTTCAATAGAATTTTTAATATCCTTGATTT